>VDFB02392925.1:0-19401 GCA_007258455.2 Sequoia sempervirens | reverse complement strand
AAAATGAATATGTCCTGATGAATAGGAATGATGGAAGGCTCTATCAATGAATTTTGAAAAGTAATCACTAATGGTGAAGGTACATCAACTATATTTTATGGAGAAGAAGCATCTATAGAACCCTTGACATCCTCATCTAAAGATTCAAAGGATTCCCAATGTGTAAGATCTTGCATATGTAGCAGTATCATCATAGGGCATCCTTTCTAAAGAATGAACAGGCACATGACATTCTGAATCATGATCATCGGGGAATGGTGGAGTATCAGGATCTCCATATAGCTCCCAAGTATTAGTCCAACTTGAATATGAGGATAATGACAATGATCAATACCTTTCAAAAAATCATCATCAACATGTATTGCAATAACCTCCAAGACATCATACCTTTAGAAACTCCAACCAAATTTTTGGATATCTTTATCTAAAGGGGGAACAATTCTATACAAATGTGGCAAAAACCAAAGTGATTAGAGATGGTTTATGATGCAATCTCTCTATTTTGTATAGTTTCCTCTTCCCAACATAATTAGTGATGAATGAAATGAAAACCCCATAACAAACTATGATTGATCTCCAATATCACAAAGACATTGATCCACAATATCAAATAGATACTCCAAGATATGATGTACAACTAAAAAATGAAGCCTCCCAATGCAAATATACCTTCTCCAAGTTGTAGTATGTCCAAGTTATCAAGAAAATGCCTCAAATTACAAAAAATCAATAGAATGTACCTAGGGTTGAATCTGAAAAGATATGAATGAAAAAATGATAGAGCTCTAAATCACCTTTGCAATTCCACTAGAATCTCCAAAATCTAACAAACTGGTGAAAAGATATGGGCTTGGGAGTCCAAAACGAATCACTAACTTCAAGCTATGATAAAATATTTGAGGAATAAAATCTGATAATAATTCCTACACAGCTAGAAAGTGCTCAAAACCAGATTTCCAACAATATCTCATTTGCAAAAATCCATTACTTGAGTCAAAATTTATGGCGATTTTAAGAAAACTATCTGAGACATGATGGGGCTTCCGCAATGGTCATTTAACCATCAAATTTAAGATAGTCACTTTTTTTTTTTTTAAATCACCAAAAAGTAAATTTACCTCAAAATATGAAGTAGTTTATATGAAAATGGGGGGTTTTGGGCCTTTCGTGCACAATTGAAGGGTCAAATCTGACCCAATCTGCTCTAGAAATGAGTTGTCTCCAGATAATTGGGTAACTAGCCGGAAATGAAAGCTCCAACCTGCAATAATAACTTCCCTTAGCTCAACTGCCCAAGGAGGAGATGGTGGACTCTATAGCCTATGCTCCTGACACCATGTTGGAAATATGAACAATAACCCACATGAATTTTCCAAAATTTCCAAGGATCAACCAAGAAGAATACTATGCACATGAATAAGAAAGTATTGCAACATTTAAGAAGACAAATAAAGACAATTCCCCATTATACACTGGTTGTGACACACTAAGATATAAATAGATCAAGGGGGTCATAAGTAGGTATAGCCATGGGTAAAGACATAATGATCAAAAGATAAATCAAAATAAAAGACTTGTTATAAACATGTCTTGAAATGAATATATCTCTTGCAAAATATCATATGAGAATGATGTTGCAAGTATGATCAGTTAGTGTTTTCATTGATGTCTATTTTTGGGATAGAGTGTGAGCATTTTATGCTATCCATTCTTTGATTAGTTGCATTATGTTGTCATTAGTAAAGCTATTCATGTGAACATCCAATGTTTCTTTGATATGCTTTTTTCTATGGATATATGGTTGAGTTGTTAATTTTTATTTGATTCAATTATATTGGGGAAGTGTTGAAGATGGTGAGGATGTACCTCTGGTGCTTGTTTTCCAAGTGATTATGAGAAAATTTAAGAAAAAGAGGAAAAAGTGAGTTGTATGGGTGTTTTGGGTTGTAGAGTTTTGTTCTTATGTTGCTTCGTATTTTGTCTAGGTTGTAGATCTTCTTATGCATTTTGGATATGTTGGTGAGAGATGTTCAAAGGTGTTATATCAAAAATTTTGTGTGCTAGATTGTTGTGTAGAAGAAGTTATGTTCACCAATACATGAATTGTGTATTGCATAAGTGTCTAGGAGAAATGTTTTTATTCAGTGTTTCTTCGCAGTTATGTTATAGGTCTTGCAAATCTAAATGATTTTTTATAGTGTTGGTATCTTTCTTCAGATGAAGTGGTTCAAGGTTTGGTGTTTTAGATGTTAGTTTCTTAAGTTACAATTTATGTCAGAATGGTTTGAGTGTACTAGATGTGTGCATTCTTTAGGTGAAAGTTGTTGTGAAGGATTTTGTTAAATTTTTGGGCTTTTGTAGAATATTCTATATCATGCTCAAGAATGGTGTATGTTTTGCAAGTCATCTTAAGTTTTAAGGAAGCATGTAGTTAAAAGTTTAATGGTGTTTACATGGGTAATAGCCAACTTAGATAATTATTGTTTATGGAAGCATTTGGTTGAGTGGTGTCATAGATTTTGATCCTAAATAAGGTGTGATATGGCCCGCTTTAACTTCTTTCGACCACAAAAGTGTTATAACATCAACCTAATTTGAATTTAAACATTTTAGGTGCATATCTGACCTTGGAGAAGG
Source organism: Sequoia sempervirens (assembly GCA_007258455.2). Lineage (NCBI taxonomy): Eukaryota > Viridiplantae > Streptophyta > Pinopsida > Cupressales > Cupressaceae > Sequoia > Sequoia sempervirens. The sequence goes on along the minus strand of VDFB02392925.1, from coordinate 16,764 downwards.
GTTTCAAGGTTGAGGATGGTATAAATAAGAGTTGAGTTGTTGAGGGATAATGATATAGATAAGGGAGATGTGAAATATGTGAATTTCAAAGTTATAGAGTATGAAATTGAGAAGTGCAGTGCAATATTTCATGCATTAGATTACTGGATGTAGTGATAAAATGGTGTCTACAATTCTTCAATCAAGCTACAAAGGTCTTTGTGACATTTTTGTGTATTCTCTTTTTCATCGAGATTCTTTTCTCTATGTAGCATTCCTTCTCTATCTTCTTTTCTATTCTAGTAGTGAGCCTTTCTTCTTTGGGCAGTGATCCCTAGGTGAGTGCAAGATAATGGGGGTCCAAAAAGTGGCAATATGACAAAAAAGTGGTTGATGACATTTTTTATCCAAACTTGATGAAATGAAAAGGGTTTATTGAGAAAATTGTCAACTTTCCAAAAATATAAGATATGCATTATTTGAAATTAAATAGATAATTATTATTAATTTTCTACATACATTCTAACTAAAGTCCTAATTGATAGTTTTATTGAAAAACATCTATAACTCTTAAATGATTTCATGATTTTTGAATTTGAAAGATGTTTCACATTCTATGCTTCCCATACTATAAGATAAAACCATAAAAAAATGAATTTCATAATTTTTTGACCAAGTTATAGTGATAAAAAAAATAGGTTTTTATATTTTCTAAAAACCATTAATAAAAAGTTCATAACTAATTATTTACTTGGAAAATATTACAAAAAAAGTGTAGCACATCCAAGCATGTGTCGTCTACCTATATTACCTTTTTTTAAAAACATATTATTTTGCTTGTACATAGGTTGTTAGACATTTTACACCTACTTTTAATTTTTCCTGAAAATTTAGGGGCATTATTGCATTGAAATTTTTATTTTTTACCAAATAGATTTATTTTTTTTCTAAAAAAGGAATAGTATATTAAAAACTACATTCAACTTTCTAAAAAATTTTGTTCCTACATATTTTTCAAATTATGTTAATAACTTATTCAATTTTTTTATGTCAAGTTGCCTAACTCTGTTTTTTTGAATTTTCATTGCTACTTAAGGGCCTAGTTTGGACCCCCATGATCCTACAATGACCCCCCTATTATATTTAGTGTTGATATTACTTTATATTGTGAGCTAATCCTCACTGTGGTTTTTCCCTTGGGTTTTCCATGTAAATCTTGTGTTCTCTTTTGTATGGTGTTGCTTTTTGTTATTTACATTTCATGCTAATTCATCATAACCGATTAAGTGCTTATTGACTGAATGTAGATGTAAATGTTAATAAGGGTTTTTGAATTTTTAAGGTATAAATAATTCCCCCCCCTCCCAATTTTATTTTGTATTCAACAATTGATGAGATGATTGATTCAATTGTGATTACGCTTGGATAATCACTTAAGAAAGGATTTGATAAAATGACGATGATTAAATTATTGAGTATTGAATAAGAGGATAATATAACTTATTAATGTTCGACAACTAGGATTATGATATGATTATGAATGAGGATTGATTGATTGTTAAATTTGAAGAGATTATGATTGTGATTTTCTTTTTTTAATATTTTAAGATGGCTTGAAAGTTATAGGTTTCTTTATGTAGCATAGAAATTTGTACTCCCTTGTACTTGATAGTACAAACTCATTCTTAACTTGGACCTATTTTCTAACCTTGCATTTATGTATTTTATCCCCTTTCTAAATAGGTCCTAATTCCACTAAAAATTATCAATTTTGTTTATAAATTGTCATACACTTACACTTGCATTTTGATAGAAAGTTATGGAAAAAATAGTCACTACAAAATCACTTTGCAACCAAAAAATGTAATCATAAACAACAACTTAGACATGTATTTTTTAATTTTTTAGGGCCTTGTACAAAGACACATTCATCCTTGGGTGAACTTTTCCTTCTATAAGTGTTCAAACAAAATTTTGTACATATTTTTATCTCTATATTTGAACTCTATTTCTATTGGTAAACCTTTGTTTTAGAAATATGAGATAATATCTTTACATGATAAAGAAAGTTGTTCTTTTATGTATATTAAAAGTATTTTCCTTTTTAGCATTTCAAACTTTCATATTTGTAGAAATATTGTTTATTTTTTTCTAGATCATTGCATAGCTTGGGTAGATTAGTGTTTATTTTGTAGTAATTTAAAACCTTAGAGTATCCCAATGAATTTCATAAACAAACCTTAAAACATACATCAAGACTTAATGATTAACCATGGAGAAATCGTAGTCATCTAATCATGTCATATGTCTTTCTACAAGTTCATATATCTCTTAATCCCTTTAGTAGTGATGAATTTGATATGTTATATGAAGCCCTTGAAGATTTAATCTCACTAATATCATCCACTAAGGCTTGCAATAATACAACACAACACAACAAAGAACAATCAATGCAATTACACCTCAACTCATAATTTACCCAACTTCAGCACAACCCCAAATCCAAATGAAACCTATGCTTATCATAGGACCACCTTAAAATAAACCAAAACCTCAAGGTCATATCTTAAGTTTAAAAAAATAACTCACTATAAACCATGTGTCACAATAACCAAGTTATAATGCCACTGGTCATACATAAAACACAAGGAATAATAAGCAACCAAGACAAACTCAAGTCATGCATAAGTAAATTCCACTTCCACAACCAATATTTCCTAGCATCCCTCTCTCACCTTCACATAGTGGAAAGGAGTATGATCTTGTGGAACAACTCTACAATACTCCTACAAATATTTCTTCATGGGATCTTATTCAAACATCATCCACCTATGATGGCATGCTTCAAATTTCTTTCCAAAATGTTGTGGTTCCTCCTAGTGTGCAACCAAAAGATGTAGTACTAGTGCTAATTCAATGTATGAATTCAATCAATATTCTTTTTTTTTTCAAAGTGAGCTCCCCGCTTTAGAAACATGAATACTAAAGGATTCTTTGATGATAGTTCCTATCACTAACAAGTTTGTGGTGCAGGAGCACCTACAACTTATTTTCAAAATTTGATCACTTGAATGATGTTAGGTTGGTTAGTAGGTTAATGGGGGGTTTTTGAGTATATTTAATCCTAAATAAGATCTAAAAATGCCATCCATTATGTACTTTTAGGGTTTTTAAGTCATTAGTTTCAAAAAGGGAAAAAGTTGCAAAATTGTAATTATTGTCAATCAAAAGTTGTCAAAATGCAATATTAGAGAATATGAAGGGTTAAGGGAATTTGACTGGTAGTTAAGAATGTTGGGGAGGTATTTTTTTCTTGAAAATTTTATTTAAATCCATCAAAGGCTCGAGCAAAGGGTTGTTGAATGATGTGGATTCAAATTCTAATAACAAACACAACATTTTTCTACAAATATACATTGTTTCTGGACTTTTCTTCCTCTATACGACCTCATATAGTGGGTTTTTGTTTTGAAATTCATTCTAAATTGATGTAGACTAACTTAGCTTTCATTTTTGATCTATTTGAGGGAATATTATCAAGTTTTATGGGATATTTGTCTTTTTTTTTACCGCCTATATAGGCTAGTGAAGGCCCTGTTTTCACATTAAATAATGTAAACATCCATTCCATCTATTGTACTAGTATGTATCTCAATGGAATGACATGTTATCATAGAAAAGTATTTGTTTCTATCTTTTAGAGTGGATGAGAAGTGAATTGTATGCTGTGGGATGTTACCCTAGGGTGTAATTTTGTGTTTTCCAGGTGAAATGAGAGTGGAAATATGGGGTTCTGACAAAATATTGATGGAACTAATCTTGAGATGGATTTTTAAGTTTGTGCAAAGTATTTTCAAGGTGTTTGATGTATTGGCTGTGTCAAGAAAGCTTGGGTGTTGTGATTTTGAATAAAACCCTAGTATTTTGTAAGAAAATGGAGGGTTTGGTGGAATTGTGGGTTAGAGGTCAGTTGTGTGTGAATTGGTTGTTTTGCATCACATTTTAACTCTTTCAAGTGAGTTTTATGGAAAACAAGAAGTTTAAGAGGTACTTGCTTTGTAATTTAGGGCTAATTTAGTAGCCTATTTCAGGTGTGATGTATTGGATCTCGATGTTGTTGCAAAGAAGTATCTAGAAACCTTTTGTGGTTGTTGAGTTGGATCTGTGGGAAGTCTTAATTATGATTTTTTAGGCTTTTTTATGGACTTCTCCAAAAGATAAGCCCATTGGTTGTGTTTTGAGGGCTAGAAGCCTAGTATTGTTGTTTTGGGACAATTTGAGGGAATTGTCTTGTAAAGGTTGATTTCATTATTTGAGTCAGGTTATTTGGTGTTGAATAGTGATTTTCTCCACCCTGTATTGCATCAGTTTAGCATTAGGCATACCATTTTTGATAATGGTTCAACACTCACTATTTTTAGTATCAAAATTTATCATTAAATTACAACGAACAAGACTAAAATTCAACCATATTTTCTCTATTTATCATTTTGATAATGTGGAAAAGAAACCTCTTGGTGTAATAAAATTTCTAATAAAACTAGGTGAAACAAAGGGAAAAGGGAAAGGGTGAAATAGGTAGACCTAAAAATGAAGGACCTATGTCAAAACAAAAATGGGGGTTTACACCTAATCACAAATCCACCTATAGACACTTAAAATTTTCTTGAATGGTACTACACATATGAATTTTATCACTGATGTGACCATTTCATCCTAAATTTCACTTCTTTTCACCTATTTGATTAAATAAGACTAGATATTTAATTAAATACATCATTTCAATATTAATCTAATTACTTTAATTGGGTTAATTCAACCCTTTCACCTTCACCCTCATCTGTTTAATTGAATAAATCAAATTATTTAATTTAAACCCCTTAAGTCCTCTCATTTAATTAAACAATCCTATATTATTGAATTAAATGTCATTTGCATCCCCTTTTCATTAAATAAATAATTATTTAATGGATATCATCACTTTTCTCATCTGTACAATTAAAATTTAGTTTCAATTACTAAATTGCTAATTTCCTCTCCCATCCACTTGCATAGGGAATATTTTAAAGGAATATTCTCCTATTTGGACTCCAAAAAGGAATGATCATTTTCAAACAAACTTTGTGACAAACATTCAAAGTTGTTACAAAGTGGGTTTGTTTGAATCATTCTCATCCTTTGATGCTTTCTTCGATCCATGTGATCTTTGATTCTCATCCATTGATGAGAATCCTTGATCCATGTTTTAACCTTGATTCAATATTGACCATTGATTGATCAAATTGATCTCAACCCTTGATTCTTCATTTTCTCTTCTATAAATGCATCACCATTTGGAGACAAGGGATCCACCTTTTAAGAGAAAAGTTATAGTATTAAAATTCATACTCACTTGCATCCACATTTAGCACTTGTTAGCATTTTAGGTTAATATCCATCCATATTATCTTAGAATCCATTAATTCTATTTTAGCTTAGTTTGTGTCCATTTTAGCATAAGTTTCATCCATGGCTTGCATCTTTGAACTTTTTTCCATTTCAAAATATCTTGCATCCATATCCATTCAACATTTTAGCATTTAGAACTTATTTTCATCATGTTAACCTAATTTTTCATCCATGTTTCATTCATATTTCATCAATTTCATCGATTTTCATCAATAAATTAGATTGGAACGACTCATATTATCCAAAGGATTGGGAAAGGGTCTCCATTACACATCAATGTGACACCACTCCCCCAATGGGATAAGGTTTGGAGTATTAGAATAATTTTATTTTAAGATTTTGTGTTCATTTCATTATTGGTTTAATGGTTTTCTTAGTTTTTTATGCTTTCAAATATCTCATTGGTATTGTATCATAGAGGGTTAGATATACTTTAAATTCGTTAGGATCTAAGGTATTTGACCTATACTATGATTAAAATCACATTACCTTTCCCATATTCATTAGGAAGAGGGATCGTGTCAGAAATGGTTAGAATTGATTTGCACCCCTCAAGGTGAGTCAACCCTAGGTTTGGACACTATGTTGCCCTAACTTATGACAAAAATGACTAAACAACAATTTTACGAGAAGAATAAAAGTGCATTAAAAAAAACATATGAGATCTAACACTTGAAACATGAATTATTATGAGAATACTAACAAAATAACCATTAGCCAATATATATAAGAAAGTTAGGATGGTGTTTACCTGGATCCAAAAGTGGGTTTTAGGCTCTCTTGAAGGACATATTCACCCAAGGGTGAATGGGTCTCTGTACAGGGCTCTAAAAATTCTTTTTGCAGTCCTCGTATCCAATATCTATGCTTTTGATTCCCATAGGTTTGACTATCAAAAAGTCAAAAATAAAACTTATAGATGAGTTTCTATGTCTTGACAACATTGATGACAACTTTGAAAACTTTGCAAAATTACACTTTTGATCCAATTTCAATCATTCTTCACCTATAAATCTGCAAACACACATAGGAGAAAAATGTTTATTTTTGGTGGATAAGGGTTTTCCTTGGTCAAACGCTAGTTTAGTTGTTAATCTTTAATGATGAAAAAATAATGAGGAAAATGATGAATGAACAAAGCTTGTTACACCTCACCAAATCCTTTAATTGTTTCCCTCAGAGGACTGAATTCTAACACATCACTCTGAGGATTGGATCTTGCATGAGATGGCTTCATTGGATGCTTGATTTGACACTTGATTTGATTCTTGAAAATTTGAAATTTACATCACAAAGTTAGCTGAAAAACATGCATGAGAACACATAAATCTTGAAATCATTATAGGATCTTGAATGTTGCAGTAAATGACTGATAAATCTACTCTACAATGCTCTTAATAATAATCTTTTCTCTTGTGAAGTTCCCTTGAAGTTATAGATTGCTTGTTAGATTTGAATTGAAAACAAGATCTTTTATTTATAGGTGTTTCCTTAATTACCTAACAATTTTAAACATCACAAGCTGACCTTTACAATTTGAATTAAGGTCATTAAAATCTTGCCAAAAACATATTAAAAAATGTATCCTGATACTTAAGGACCCATTTTCCCTTGGTGAAGTGATCCTAGGCCCTAAACCTAAGCCAAACATTTTCTAAGATGTGTAATCTTAAAGGTATGTATTGATTAAATATGGGGTTTCCCTTTCAAGAAATAGAATTAATTAGGATTTTGAATTCATAATTAGGCTAATTAAATACCTAATTAAGTCCAATCCATCAGGGATGCAAACATAATGTGAAATGTAAGGGTGTACATTTTTCACACTACATTTCACTCCCCCATGTTAGTGTGAGAGAGTATGAACTTGCATTTAGATTCACACTAAAGAAGAAAAAATATATGTCAAGAGAGCTCCAAGCACAAATGTTTATATGGATAGGATAACAAAAGATCAAGGAGGTGGGCTCCAGTCCCTAGGATTAAGGTCTCTGCTGAAAACCAACATATAATAAAGGGACACAAGCTTGCAATAACAACTAAGATGCAAAATAATGTACTAAGTAAAAAATTAATGCAAAAAAGAAAGAAAATAAAAGGCTGAAATAGCCATGGTTGTGCTATTGTCCATAAAAATAACTGTATGAAAACCCATTAAAATGTGAATAAAATATTCTTACGAGGGCTATTGAAATCTGGTGTTCAGTAGGTGAGCCTAAAGAAAAAAAGGTGGCTAATGAGAAAGTCATGCTAGGTCTATAGGCTCCCATACATCAAACACACCAAAAGTTATACCTCTTGATAACTTTTATAAGGTGCCTCAAAAATGGAAAGGTTTCACAAGGCTAGCAAGTTGTGTTATGCTAGACACTCATAAAAAATAAAAAAGGAACTACTTGCAAGCAAGTTGTGTTATGCTTGGAAGCCATGGAAATTTTTTAAATATAGGATAGGATATTCAAAGGGGTTTTTCTTTTTTCATGAAATTTCTCACCTTAGGCAACATCATGCTTAATGTAACTAAGAGTGAACTATTCAAGGATAAGAGATTCACACCTTAGGGAATGCAAGCCATAACATTACCAATAAGAGAAATTCCATATGCCAAGAAAGGCCATGCTATAGAAGGAAATCAAACCCAATATCACCACCAAGAAGACACATCACATGAACTAAGAAGACAACACTTTTAAGAAAACAATGTGTGGGAATGTGCATGCCCCCACTTTAAAGAAATTGCTAAACACCACATTGTGAGAAATGAGTTGAAAGTAGAATATGATAAATTCCATTACATGAGAGATTTACTCAAAGATCCTTATGTAAAACATATGTTTTGAAGTAGAATTATGTCATATAAAGGAGGTTTCAACCCATATGCAATCCTAGGATAACATATAAGAAATCCATGAATTTGGGGTCAATGTATGTCTTAGCTATAGTGATATAGTTGAGTTTGAAATCATCAACATTCCCCAAATAACTCATGGAACAACGAGCAAAAAGGAGGAATGAAACATAGAGAGGTATGTTTAGGATCATCATGGAAAAAATAGGCCCTTAAGTGGAAAAAAATTCAGAAAAATCAGAGTTAGGAAACTTGATGTAAAAATTTGAATAAGTTATCTATATTATTTCAAAAATATGTATGAATAGAATCTATAGAAAATTAAATGTAGTTTCTAAACTACTGGGTTTACTTAAAAAATAATCTATTTTGGTAAAAATTTCCAAATTTCAATGGCAGTATTCTAAATTTCAGGGAAAAATAAGAAGTAGGTGTATGTCCTGACCACCCTAACCATAATAAAATGATAATATTTTTTTATAATATTTTTAGATATAAGTAGAGGACTCATGTCCCGATGTGATGCATTTTTTAAATTTTTTTCAAGTAAATAATTAACTATGAATTTTTATTAAAAAATTTTAAAAATATAAAAACTCATATGTCTGACCACCTTAACTTGGTTCAATTTTTCTTTTTTTAATCCTATATTATGTGATGCATAGAATGTGATGCATGTTTCCAAATTCAAAATGCATACTGTTTGAAAGCTATAGATGTTTTTAATCAACCTATCAATCAGACTTTAGTTTTTATTAAAATAGAAAATGAATAAGAATTATTTATTAAATTCAAAGTAAAGCATAATTTTTATTGGTGCAAAGCTAAGAATATCCTTTAAAAACCCTTTTTGTTTCATCAATTTTGGGTAAGAAAAAAGTCGTTAGCCACATACCCTACACATACCCATCATATCGCCACTTTTGACCCATCATGATCCCGCACATACCTAGAGAGGAAGAAAGAAAAAGATTTGGGGGTCAAGATAGAAGAGAGACCTAAATGCATTGACACGCCAGGTCATCCCAAAAGGAAGTCATCACAAGACAAGCTAAAAATATAATGGTTATGATAGATAGAAGAATTCTCATGATAGATTCACTTCCTCTTTGTATCCTGCACCAATAGGAGGACAAGGGTCATCTAAAGTAGGCTTACAAACATATAAAGACACACTAAGATTCATAGTATTGGGGATCAAATTACACACATTCATTCACAAAAAACATGAAAAGGAAGACAAATACAACACTAGTATAGTACATTCAAGTCAACCTATAATAGGTATTCTACATCCCAATCTTTTCATCATAGGTGGAAGGAAAACAACTAAACAAAGGTACAACGACAAGGCTCTCTAACTCCTTTCTCCCCAAATGTAGGGCAAGGTTGAGCCAAGATAGGTGATGAGAATGTGATACTTGCAATATAAAAATGATTTTCATTTAAATGGAAAAAATACAATAATGAGCATGTTATGATTCTACAACTATCACATGGCAAGGATCAAAGAAATCAATTTGTAATTGATTATGCAAACATATTAACTTGAAAACGGTTCAAAGTTTCTAATGATTCTCTTTAAAGCATGACACTCATTAGTACTATGCCCAAATTTCTATGATATTTACAATGAGACATGTTTATATTTTTTCCTTTTTTGATTTCCTTTGATAGGTGGTAATGCTATGAGCCATTCATTAATGATTGTGTAAAGATTTTTCATTTTTGGTCATCGACAAGGAAATTTTAACTTCTTGAGTTTGTATAGAATTTTTCTTTTTCTTGATTGGAAAACTTGTTGAGGTGAAGGTGGATGATATAAGGTGACATTATCATCCTTGTGTAGTATTAATTTTTCTTTTGAAATGATTTTATGAAAGATAACACCTTTCCCTTTAGGAGATATGCAGGGGGATCTTGGTATATTAACCCCTTGGTAATCACAAATGGTATTTGTTCTAATAGATTGTGTATTTCATATTTGTTTTTTATGTCACATCCTTGTTTGTTTAAGATCTGAAGTCCTTGACGATAACTCTCTTCTAAGCTAATGGTTGTATCAATAACTTAATGATCATAAGATAGAGGAGTATCACTATTTTCCTTGTTTACAAGTTCTTTAATAATTAATAGTTTAGGCTTGATTTGTGCTTCAATATTAGGATGTAAAAAGTTGAAAATATCAACTGATGGGATTGTAGAAGGTGTTTAATGGATGGATAAAATATGCATTATTCTCTAAGTTGTGTAGGGAGTCTTGAATGAATTGTTGCATGCTATCTTCATCTTAGCCTCAGATGTCCACCTCATAGAGAAAATCATTAGGAGGTGAAGATTCATGAATAGGCTCAATTGAATTAGGTTCACCACCAAACACATAAGTTGAAACATCTAACAAAGATCTCAAGGATACCCATTATTTACAAAAATACATATCTGTGATGAAGTTGTTGAAATGAAAATGTGAACACAAGATTTAATATTTGATAAATGTCTGATTAATGTGCAAAGAGATTGAAATTGATGTATTTTTAAGATCATACTCCTTTCCACTATGCAAAGGTAATCAAGGATCCCTATGCAAAATGGATTGGGGAAGTGGTATTGATGGAGGAGTGATTTTTGGTTTTTTTTATTACTTATGTTATATGTATGAGAAACAATATGATTACTCAATTTCTTCAAAATATTTTCACTACTGATTTGTCTTGCAAAGTTTAAGATAGCCCCTCGAGGTTTTGATTTGTTTTGAGGTGGTCCTATTATGAGCACATGTTTTTTATTTTTTTTATCATTGTGAAGGTGGATAAATGATAAAATGAGGAGTGATTGCATTAACTTCCCTTTGTTGGTTTTTTATGACAATCCTTAGTGGATAATTTTGGTGAGATGAAACCCACAAGGGCTTCATCTAACATGTAAAATTCATCACTACCATAGGGCTTGATGGTTTTGTTAACTTGAAGAAAGAGATCTAACATGATCATATGGCTACACTTTCTCCAAGGTTGCTCATTAAGGTATGGTTTTTGGATTAAATATTTTAGGATATGTATGGTTTGAATTGTTTTCAAAGGGAATACTAGTTTATTCAGATTATGCAATGCAAAATGAAAGAAAATTTCTAGAGATATCAATCTATCTAATCCTAAAAAGTAACAAATGATTTTTATTTTTCAAGTTTTCTTCGAAATGCAAGTAAGATGATTGATTGTTTTAAGATGGAAATACACTTTTTCATAATTTCAAAGCATAGATATATCAATAGAAACATAAAGAAAATACAAAACTAGAAATGTATGAAAATTTTATTAGGACACATGTACGAGGATAGATTCACCCTAGGGCGAATAAGTCCTAGATCAAGGTTCTGAAAATAAAAAAGTGATTTTTTGTGTTACTCTTTAGGATTGTTGTTTGTAGTTACAATATGTTGTTACAGTGATAGTATTTCATAGAATTTTGATGAAATATAAATTTAATTTTATGAAAATAAATGGACGAAATAACAATTTGTTTTAGTGCATTTTTTATTAAAATTTTGATATAAATGACTGAAACACACTTGAATACAATCTAATATGAAGAATATCTTCAATAGTTTTGAATTTTTTATGTTTTTGAATGATACAATTATGAAAATTGTAACCCTAAATGAAATAAAAAAACCTAGATCTATGGTTTCAATGATCTCCATATCAGAAAATATGATGTAGAATTTCAGGTTCACCAAATTAAAATGAAGAAAATAGGAGGGGGGTATTCTTCCCAACAAAATAGAATGAAGAAAATATGGGAAGAAAGGGGGTTATTTCCTTTTATACAAAGAAACTAGGAAAAAGGGGTGTCCCTTATTCTCTAATTTCATTAGGAAACAGGAGGGAGATCACAAAGGAGATAATATTGAATTTAAACCCAAATTTGAGTTAACCTAAACCTGATATCTCTCTTTTTTAGGTTTCCTTGAGCCAATGGATATATTTTATTTAATTCAGAATGATTTTATTAAACTAAACTAATGATATTTTATGACGTAAACAATGAAATGCAATTTCATGAACCTATAGAAATGAAACTAATATTTTGTAGGAAGATCTATGAAGGGTTTGGACACATGTACCTAACATAAAAATTTGGATATTAACAGTGTAGTAGGACAAGTTCACCCTACGGTAAATGGGTCCTAGGAGGCTTTTCTAGAACTATAAAAACTAAAATTATAGCCCTTGGCTTGCACTCTTCTCCTGTACCTAAAAATATTTGTTTCTCAATCTATACCAATAATAAATCTAGACAACAAAAAATGTTTGTTTGTTTGTATGGGGGTTTTCCTTGGTAGAACCCCAAGTTTGGTAATTAAACCTTGATAAATGATAGTGTGTTACCCATAACCTTAAGTGCATGTATGGTTATCATGATCTAATATTTAAAGAAACCCTACTCAAGTGCATTATAGTATGATTCCTAAACGATAAATGATGAAGATCTGCTCAAGAAGAAATCATTACACCTTAAAAAAAATTGAAACACAATGATACCTTGCCATATGTTGCTAGTAGAATGAAGTTTAAATATGGGAACAATAAAAATGAAGCCTCTAGGGCATGAGAAGTGTGTCTCTCAAGCCTAGAATCCATCATGTTTCATCATTGGCATCAACCTTCAATCATGAACAATACTTGATCAAATCTTTACAAATGAGCTTGACGACATGTAAATAGAAACAAATGTTGCTCCAAGACATCAAATTTTCTTGCTTCCTTTCTTTAGAATCTCTTTCTTGATCTCCTAGTTTCTTTTCTCTTGATGTTCTCTAGTTTAAAATGGTGAAAAGATTAGGCTTTATAGGCTTCTTCTCTAATTCCCCATATATTAGATCCTAATAGTTGGCATATGAATATGAAATTTGAATGATTAAAATTATGCCAAAAAACATATAAAATATGGGTCTTAGGACTTATGGGGACCCATTTGCCGTTGGGAAAATGGGTTGTAGCTCACAAATCTAGGACACACATATGCCAAGATGTTTTAATTATTGTTTTTGATAAAAGGGGATAAACGGGTTTTACAGGGACCCGAAACCACAAAGTAACATTACAAGCAAAGACCAAAATAGAGGTCCAAAAGACAAAAAGGCTGCCATAGAGATAAAAACAGCTAAAACAGACAGCCACAAAAAGCCGCAAAAAAGCCATTAGACGGCCGACAAACAGACAAAACTGGGCCCAGCCACAGCTAATCCATAGACTTCAGAAGCTCGTCAGCAACCTCTTCCAGGTCCACCATATCCTAGACCCCCTCCATGAAAATCTGAGTCATATTTGGGGTAGTCAGGGCTTTTCTTTTCATACTTGATCTGGTTCGCTTAGAGATCCCCGCTTCCTCATCCTGGTCTTTCTCTTGATCAAGGTCGACAATTAGTGCTATTTTCTGGGTTTTCTCCAATCTTAATTATTGTTTGCATCAATTAATTTTTTTTCTTTGTAAAATGGGGGTATGTGCAGATCATCATGGAAAAAACAAGCCCTTAAGTGGCAAAAAAATTCAGAAAAATCAATGTTATGCAACTTGATGTAAAATTTTGAATAAGTTATCTATATTATTTCAAAAATATGTAAGAATAGAATCTGTATAAAATTGAATGTAGTTTCTAAAATACTAGGCTTGTTTAAAAAAAAAAAATCTATTTGGTGAAAATTTGAAATTTCAATGCAAGAGGCTCTAAATTCCCTGTGGAAAAAATAAGAAGTAGGTGTCCGTCTCACCATCCTAAATCCACAATGTTTTGATAATATTTTTTATAAGATTTTAGATATAAGTAGAGGAATCATGTCTAGAGTGATGCATATTTTTTTAATTTTTTTTCGTCAATTAAATTATAGTTTTTATTACAACTTTTAAAAAAAATATAAAACCTCGCATGTCTAACCAACTGCACTCTTGGTCGTCCTCATGAAATTCAATTTTTTTTTTAATCCTATATTATGTGAAGCATGGAATGTGATGGATGTTTTGAATTAAAAAGATGTGGATACCGCTTTGAAAGCTATAGATTTTTTTTAATCATTTTATCAATCAGACTTTAGTCAGAATGTGAATAGAAAATGAATAATAATTACTTACTAAATTCAAAGTAAAGAATAATTTATATTAGTGGAAAGTCGAGAATCTCCCTTTAAAACCCTTTTTGTTTCATCAATTTTGGGTAAAATGCCAGCCACATACCCATCATATTGCCACTTTTTGGCCCATCATGATCCCGCACATACCCACATGGGAAAAATAAGGCATTGGGATGCATAATAAGGGAAATATGTCCTATTTAAGAAGGATGAGAATACATAAATGTGAGGTCACTAAAATAGGTCCAAACTAAGTGTGAAATTTTAGTAGCACCTAGAAAGATGTACAATTTACTACACTATTGTTGGTATGTTATAAGGAATTCTCATACCTATTAACCATAGTTTATATCCAAATGATGCCTATAATCAATGTCAAATTCATCAACCTAGCTATTATGGATTAATGTTGTTATTCAATCTAAAAATGTCTTAAAAATCAATGGGGAACTAGCTTGTGGTGCACTAGGGTATAGGTAGATCCCTCAAAAATTTCATAGATAGTAACTAAAAATAGATTTCAATACTTTGATTAGTTGAAATATCTTAAAACTAGAAAGTGTAGGTGGAAGACTGGGTCACAATGTTTAAATACTACTTTGGTGTCCTTTCTAGACATATAAAACTTAATTTTTCTTAACTACACATTTTATTGGTGAAATATTTGAGCTCCCCTAAAACATTTTCACACTTTTGTTGAGCTTAAGAGCCTATGAGCTCACTAAAAATCCATCTTCATTTTCTTTATCTCTTTTATTTTTTTCATTTTGTAAATTTAGCAAATTCTTAAGTTTTTTGACATGTTGAACCATGATATTTTTTTGGAAGTTCAAGAAACATTAAATTCCAAGATACCCTTACTATTATTTTTCCTTAATTAAGCTTTCGAGTGAGTTCATAAAATTATGAACTTGTTCACATTTCAAACCTAACTATTGAATTTCCTTCTTCATTGGATAATTATGGCCCTTTTTAAATGTTTTCTACATTTTGATGAGTTTAAGAAGTAAATAACCTATTGAAAAATTAAACTCATCCATTTTTTTGTGAAAATTTTGGCAAGTTCACAAAGTAATGAGGTTCTTGATATATTAAACATATTCCTTATTTTTTATCAAGTTTAATGAATGTTCATAGAGTTAGAAACATTCCAAAAAATAAACTTACAAAATTCCATTTGGCTTCTCTAGAGATTTAGTTTTTGAGCAATATCCAAGACTCATAAGGCTCACAAACCTTAAAAATTTGACTTCCTACATGGCCAAAATATTTATTTTGTATTACATCAGCAATGAAGGAGAAGGGAGAAAAAGGGAACATGGGGGTCAGGGATATCTCATAACTCATACCATTGTTGGAGAATCATGGGTTTCAAATGAAGGATATATAATGAGCTACCCAAATAAAGATGCATTTGAACTTATGATCAATTAATGAGGTAACATTATAAAAAAAATTAGAGTTGAAATTTGGTTAAAAAATTGTGTGAATAAGAGGAAAACACAAACAATAATAAGGGATAATGTAGGGAATACATGAAAGGGACATTGAGAAGGGAAATTCAAGTTTTGTAATAGGGAAAGAGAATTAAAGTGGAGGATAGATAAAATGGATGTCGATAAGGAAAAAATGACGTTCTCAATAGGAAATATAATGAAATTAGGGAATGAATGAAAGGGATTCTACGAAAAACAAAAAATAAAAGGAAAGAGATTAAATTTGGGGAATTGATTAATTATATATCAACATTTAAAATTTTAATATTTATATAAGGAAATATGAAAAATAAAGAATTATAAGGAAAGGAAAATTGGGAAGGGAACTCCATAACTTTGAGATTCAACACAATCCTGAGAAATTAAAAACCTCATACTTAGAAAATTTGAAGATCTTTATACCTTAAAATACATGATAGGCACATAGGGAAGAGAAAGAATAACACCTAGGAAAATTTGACAAATAGATATCCATAAATTATTTCTTAGATAGGTTATATGTGAAAACCAAAATGAAGCCTAAGTGCACAAAGGAGTATAGACCTAAGAAAAATTAAACACTATAAAATGAGTCCCAATATAATTAACATATTTTTTTTCTTCTCAAGGAGTTAACTTATTAATTTTGATTTTCCTTTTCAAATATTTTCTAAATTGTGAAAAATTCATTAACCCAATCATTTAACTTGTTTGAATTATCATGATATAATAAATTAGTTGTTAATATTTAGTAAAAAATTAAATCAATTAAGTATTAAATATTACTTAATTAACTTATTTTTAATAAACTCGATTAAAAACTATTTTATGATTTAATAAATGTGATATGGATTGTTTAGTGAAGGATTTTCTCAGGCATTGAGAT
>VDFB02392924.1:0-16614 GCA_007258455.2 Sequoia sempervirens | reverse complement strand
CTAATTCAAGCATGTATAGTGAGGGATTGAGTCTCATCATGATGTTGATAATTCTATGATTGTCAAGATTTTGGACCATTTTGAAAATCTCATCTTGTGACATCCCAAAGGGATTATTGGTGTAGACATAGAAAATATACAGATTGATATCACACACTCGATTCTAATCTATTAACATCGCTTCATCCTGAATTATCCCTCAGTCTAGCCATTTAATCAAATTCCCTTATTTGATTAAATCCATCAATTTCCCTCCCTTAATTAAATAAATCATTTTATCTAATTAAGTCTCTCTCTCTTTTGTTAATTAAATCAATCAATCTAATCTAATTATCCCTATTTAATTAAATAATTAATTCTATTTAATTAAATCTCTAAAGTCTATCTATTAAATTAAATAAATTAAAACCTTATTTAGTTTAATCTAACTTCATCCCTCAATTAAATAAATCAAAAATATTTATTTAATTAAATCTTTAAATCACATCCTTCTTATATTTGATTTAAATAAATCCACAAATCTAAGTCAAATTTGTCACATCAACTAATCTCTCATTAAATTAATTAACCTTGATTAATTTAATCTCTTTTCATGTCCCATCCTCTAGCTTTTCCCACTTGCACATCAAAATAGATTTAATTTATTTATTAAATCTCTATTTTCCTCACAAGGAATCTTTAAAGAAATATTCCTCAAATTTGAATTCAAAATCCAAGTAGGATGAGTCCTTCCAACAAGGCATTTACTCCATCTTACATATCCTTTGCCTTGAGCCAAGTGGCCTTCAATGCATTCTTCCTTCCCTCTTACATGTCATTTCAACAAATTCAAAATTTAAAAATATGCATTTATTGGCATAATCATCAAAATGTGCTCATCCTTCATCCATTCACATGTTGACAACTGGCATCTTTTCATTGGTGGATCTTTTATCCCACATTCATCCTATCTTTCAATCTTCAACTCTTTCTTTCTATAAATAGAGAGCTCATCCTTCATTTCTAGCATCCACAATTTGAGTAAACTTACTATGTTCAAATATTTAGCAATATTCATCCATATCATTGAGTTTATAGCTAGGTTATGTAGGTTTTTCATCATAGAGCATACTTGAATTTTCAACAAAGTGGATCACTCTTCATCAATCTTCAATACTGCATCATAGGAGTTGGGAAAGGGCCAATTTTCACATCAAATTGGCACCAATTCCCCCATGGGATCAAGAGTTTGCTTGTTTTAATAGGATTAAATCTATTTCATTGTGTTCTTCATTCTTCTTTCCTATTTTAAGCATTGCAAATAGATTTCATGGGGAACTTAGATTCTAACTTGCATTTCAATCTTATAATGTGTTTATCTCTAGTGTTTTGTAGGTTTTAGAGCGATCTTGGTTCACATATTGGCGCTAGAAGGAGGGCTTTTGAACTTGAAAATTTTCAAAGTTTCAGAGTGTTGGAATTTAAAATAATTCTAGGTTTTGCTTAGAAGGACTCAATCATCTTGCTGTCCAAATTTCAAGCAAAACGGAGCTGATTTGTCAAAGATATGAAGTTTTTTATTTTGTAGCTAGAGCATAATGTTGGAATAGATTCATTTAAACTCTGTATGTAATTTTTTTTAAAAAAAAAAGCTAGAAACTTAGATGTCACGGTTTTCCCAAGTTTTATAACTTATATCGTGGGTTTCCCAAGTTTTATAACCTATGTTGTGACTTTCTCAATTTTCATAACCTTGTCGTGGGTTTCTGAAGTTTCATAACTTTGTCGCGGCTTTCCCAAGTTTTATAACCTATGTCGCGGATTTCCCAAGTTTCATAACCTTGTCACAAAATTTTCAAGTTTCATTACCTATGTCATAGATTTCCCAAGTTTCATAACCTTGTCACAAAATTTTCAAGTTTGATAACCTTGTCATGGGTTTCTCAAGTTTCATAACCTATGTCACAGGTTTCTCAAGTTTCATAACCTTGTCATGGGTTTCTCAAGTTTTATAACCTATGTCGTGGCTTTCCCAAGTTTCATAACCTTGTCGCAAAATTTTCAAGTTTCGTAACCTCCTCATTTAATGATTATAACAAGTGTTTTTAAAGACTTTGGGAGCAATTACAATCCCATTCTTAAAGCTTTTCTATCTTCAAGCTCTTAGGACAAACTAAATTTCATTTGGAATCTAAAAAGAATATTTCAATTTCTTGCTACAAAGGGCTAAAATGAACTTTAGAACAAACTTACTAGATTTGGTTTGAGGATTAACAATTGAACAAGGAAAATCTTCACACTTCATTTGGTGCTTAAAAAGAAGTCATTATTGCTTTGTGGGTCTTAAAATGAACATGTGCTACTTTGTTTTGTGATTGCTTACTTAAACTAACATCATTGAAAAGTACGTATGCGCTTCTCTTGTGCTTTACAACGATCTTGAGAATCAAAAGGCCTTTTTTTGTGATCTTAGTGGGATAAAGCGATCACCTCCACATTTCATTTTGGGGTTAGAAATTGAACAAAACACTTTGCAAGTGTGAGTAAACTTATTGCATGTGTTCTCCCTTTGTTTCTAAGCGAAGGTTGATCGAAATATGAATATGTTTACTCACTTTTGTCTATCTTAGAGGGCTTGCCTTGGGGAAAAAGTGTTCACCCAAGGGAATGACTCAACTGGTAACACTCTAAAGCCAAGAGTATTTCCAACTAGGATATAAATGTGGGTATTGGAGTAAATGCTAGTATCACGTGGTTGGCTCCAACGAGATGGATCTAAAAAGGGAATCTCGCTGTATGGGTCAATCTCCACAAACGGAAAGTCCAAACTAAAATCCTTGTTTGTAGTAACCAACCAGACCATCCAATGAGTTTATCAAAGTGGTGCATTGGAACTTAGATTCCAAGAAGTTACTTGCCATGTCTGATCTTGGTTAAAATATAGAGGTTAAGACTTCTTCTTAACATACATTTATATTTTTCCTTGGTTACATGTAAAATCATCTCTTCTACTATGAAGGGCATGAGGCAAGCCCACCAAGAAAAATGTACCAATTGAGCTAGGATGCTATATTGCTTGTGAGTTAGTTTGAAAACACAGTGCTTGGATCCAAAACAGTGAGACAAACATTAAACAAATCATCAAAATTTCAAACTCTTAAATACCTTTGAAAAGTCCATGTGTTACTGCTTGTCCCTAGGGGTTCTTATCCCTAGAAGGTTTCTGAAAAATAAGACCTATATCTCGATTTGTTCATTCCAAAGTCAACAATAGAAAATTATGCTCTTGAAACCTTGATTTTCACATAATGGACCTTGTAGAATGGAAAGGAATTGAGACATAGACATTCAATTTGAAAAACTAAGCAAGAAGTGTGTTTGTGGTAAAAGCAAGTCATTAAGCAAGATTAACTCAAATTGAAGCCCACACATATGCTTGTTTATCTTTTTATCATCTTTCGAGCAAACATTGGTCTTTTTTGGTTTTAAACTAATGTTAGAGAAAATCATGTTCTTCACTATCTTGGTCTCGTAAACAAGTCCTTCCTCGGTTCATTTAGGATCAAATCAAACACTTCATCCAAATTCCAAATATCTATCAAAATCCATCCCACAAACAACTTTTGAGCTTTGCAAACATCATTCTAGACTTGGTTAAATCATCAAAATCAAAATCACCTTGTTTAGCTAGGAGTATGGGAATGCATCCTTTCTCATACCTCTAGTTAAATTAGCACCCCTTTGAACAAGTTCATCCTAAGTTAACATCTAACATCTTAGGGTTTACAAATTCATTATCCAAATCAAACAATCAAAATCAAGCCCTAAGTCTAGCATTGATACAAAGTCCCTAACCATTCAACACTCATATCATTCACCCCTTTTCATCCTTCATCTCATCATTGGTCCTAAACACCTTAGAGGTCACTTTTACAACAAGTTCAAAACACAAGAAGAACATGGAATATAAACTTGATCCATACATCATGAGTAATCCAAATCAACCAAACTATGAAAGCCTTACAATGCAATTGATTTTCAAAATTCACATTTATACAATCCATACATGGGATCATTATCTCCTACAAACCTCAATGGTACAACAAATGTGAGTCTACCCAATCTAAATCTTGGAACACCTTTTCTGATGGTAGATTTAAATCAAATTCCAAACTACAAGTCTATCCAACAAACAATCAATGCACGAGTCTTCAAACGACCAACATCATCCCACCAAATCCATACATGCCAAATGTGAATGTGCCAAATACAACTTTACAAAACATGAACATTTTGAATCCAAACTTGGTAAAATTTAGGATGGTTATGTTTGCAAATCATACGAATGTTGTTCAAAGTTCAAACAAGATGTTAACCACTCCATATATAAAAAGTCAAGGTAACACCATGCAAAATCAAAGTTACCTAAATCAAGGAAATGTGATTCCCAACACCAACAATGTTCAATTTCAACCTATCATGCCAAATCTAAACATCATCCCAAATCAAAACATTTTCCAAAATCAATTTGTCCATGATCCCATTCATCATCCCACCAAATCCATACATGCCAAATGTGAATGTGCCAAATACAACTTTACAAAACATGAACATTTTGAATCCAAACTTGGTAAAATTTAGGATGGTTATGTTTGCAAATCATACGAATGTTGTTCAAAGTTCAAACAAGATGTTAACCACTCCATATATAAAAAGTCAAGGTAACACCATGCAAAATCAAAGTTACCTAAATCAAGGAAATGTGATTCCCAACACCAACAATGTTCAATTTCAACCTATCATGCCAAATCTAAACATCATCCCAAATCAAAACATTTTCCAAAATCAATTTGTCCATGATCCCATTCAAAAACCACAAGTATGCATCCCAAATCTACTTGAACAAAAACCAAATCAACTATACCAAGGGAGTCAAGATCAAAATCAAGATCAAATTTGGCAAGATCAAATTGCTACACTTACTAAAATAGTTGATTCATTGTGCCAAGAAACATCTCCACCACCATTACCCATATCAATATCATTCCTTGGTTTAGAGCTCCCCCCTTTACCTAGCACCAATCACTCCATCCAAATCAATCCAGCTAACACCAATCAAGCCATCACATCAAATCCTTTGAATATACCATCGACATCACACCAACAGATGGTATCTAATCAAATGACAACATTAATCTTGAAAAATCAAAATATAGTCTCCCACGGATCTATCATCTCGGTCATTCCGACCATTCTTATCACCTCGATCACTCCAACCACCCCTATCACACCCATCATATCCCAAACTCTCATGATCACTCCAAACGTATCTCAATGACTTGTCACTACATCCAACATGATTCCAAAACTACCATTACCATCATCACCCACACAAATCCTTGGCTTAGGGCTTCCCCCTTTACCAAATATCAATCAAACCAACATCCTGAACATCAATCAAAACATCATGCGAAACTTTTAGAACTTGTTGACATCGCAACAACATATGAAAAATGCACAAGCAATCACAATATCATCAACCACCCCCATAATATCTCAATACATGGTCTCTCAAGGACTGATCACATTAATTACACCATCCACCACTCAAATCCCAATCATCAATACAATGGTACCTCTTATCACCACAAAAATCACTATTCCAAAACCATCTCCACCACCACCACCACTGAAACCAAACACATCAAACCAATATAGCATTACATTTCAAGCCGCTTAGTAGGCTGCTTATCAGAAGGCACACCAACAAAACCAAAACTGACAAGTTGCACAACTAGCTGCTCAATCTTCCCAAGCCACACTACAAGCCCAGCAAGCACAAGCCCAGGCTCAAGTGCAAGTACAAGCTCAAGCCTAATACCAAGCCCAACAAGCAAATTTTGTTCAAAATCCCAAAAAAATGTTAACGACTCCATGTATCGATCCAAGCCAACGATCACATAATCAAGACCTATCCATCAACAAACACATGGAAGATATTTCTACTTCATCCAAAGATCAAATCAACATACATCAAGAGTCACTTTTTGATCATGATAAGAATCCTTCAACAATATCCAACAATGATCCATTTCAAGGAGTGTTAACATTATTTGATCCTGTAATCAACAATCCATCGACCAATGATCATGTTGAAAATGTCTCTACATCACCTAATAAGTTAGAGGACATATCTCAAGAATTCATTCCAAAATATGATCAACGTCTTTCACCAAGGTCTAGCAATGGTCCTTTCCAAGACATGTTTTTAGATATTGAAGGAATCTTCAACTCAACATTTGATCCAAATCCACTTAACGATCTAGAGGATATTGAGCCACTTCCCATTCCTAATAAAGATATCTAAGGATCCTTTGAAACTAACCCATTTCAAGAACTTGATCCAAAGCATGACAAAAGCAATCCAAAAATCATTCAAAATCAAGAATTTGTATCTCCAAGATACTACAATGATCTAATGGACACTCTCCTATCTATAAGAGATGTCACAAAATATGATCACATCCACATAGCGTATACTCCTCCATCTACCCATGAGATGCTTTATATGGATGGACACATAGAAGATCTTCATTCAGAACATGATTCTTTTACTCCTGACATTATTACACAAAAAGAGCAGGTTATTGAGTTGTCAACATCAAGATCAAATATATCCCAAATTCAGATTGAGGACATCAAGTATGATGATATCCAACATTATCCACTCAAGGAAACAAGTCAGGCAGAATAGTATAATTCAGAGTTAGCAGATCAACAAATTGAATCAACGTCACCTATGGTGGTCATTTATCAGAGAATGCATTCTAAACAAGAGCTCTTAGAATAGGCGGAATCAAAGCATGAAGGTACTACTACCACCATACTAGGGGAAAATTTGTCTCAAGCAAACGTCAACATAGGGAGCATGAGGAATCCTTATGAAGAAACTGATGCCAATACTACAACCAGCCACGTCATGAATCTTCACCCACCCATCACCCCATCCATGAATTGGGACCAACATCAAAAGAAAGAATTGAATCAAAGTACGAAGAAAATTATCAAAGAAAAAGAAGCTAGAAAGCACAATGGACAAATAAAATACAAATGGATACCAAAATATACAAAGAAAGATCATCCCTATCAAACTCCATCAGTCAAAGAAACTATGGGGCAAAATAAAAAAGGGAAAAATATCCATCAAAGATGTCTGGAAAAGAAAAAGTAGGCTTTTCAAGTGACGTATAAAGTGTATCAAACAGTTGGTCCTAATTCCACACACACTTTTGTATCCACCCATCATTGCTCATCATCCCAAGTTTGGAGAGTCAAAGATTCCAAGCTGTCAACCTATCCATCTTTTATCCCTAAACACACTCCATCCACGCCTCCACACATGATATCCAATTCTCAAATTGACCATGTATTGGCAATGACCCTTCATCATAAGGATTTTGAAGGCACTCTATCATGATGTGCACGCAAAGACAAAGTTAACTTTGGTATCTCCAAAGCAGATCAGGAATCCCAAAAGTTGCATTCAAGTGCACATATCTTAGCAAAGCAACTTCTTCAAGCAGGATATCGATGGCATATTATAGTAGGGGAATCTACATCAACAATACCTTGTGATTCATCATGAGCTTAAAATCTTTTAGAAAAATTAAAAAAAAAGAAAAAAATATGAAAATCCAAAAAAAAAAATCAAAAAAAGGATTGAAAATAGTAAAGAGAAAAATCATCCTCTAGTGAAAACCACTACAATGGCGCTTTGGGAAATACCATGATGAAAACCTGGCAAACAGGCGTCATGTGTAGAATTGATCATCTACGTGCACTAGTTCAGATGAAAGCATTTCATCCCATCTGTAATAAATCCAACATTCCATCCATAATATCCATAATAAATCCATTCATCCATGAACCATTTAGCCTATCCATTTTTCATCCATCATCCAAGTTATCTTGATCTTGATGAAAGTTTGGGGCACACTTCACACTTGCTTATGGTAAACATCTTGACATGGGTCGTTTTCATGGATCCTATCCTATCCAACATTATCCAAATGAGCATTCTTTATCTGAACATTGTATCTTATTGCAAGATAATCCTTGGCATCCTTTGCATGCTTACCATGTCCATCTGTCCGTACATCCATCCAAGCATCCACCCATGGCATTACATACATTGCTAGACACTAGGGGTGGATATTTACATCTTGCTTTGGGAAATAAATCTTGATCTATATCTTCCAACTTATGTGGTGATTCAAACATTGGAAAACGTGAAACAAAATTGGTCCACCACTTGTGAGCAAAAATCCAAATCAACCCCTCATCATCTTGGGATATCCATCCTAATCCTTGTGTTTCTTAACACTATCCTTGCATTGTTGTGCATCCTCAACAATGTTATCATCATCAATCCATCGATCCGATCAATCAACCTTAGCTTGGTTTTCAACAAAATCCCAAAAAAAATCGATATCATCACACATATCCATATCCAAATCGTCAAAATCATGTGAAAATCCAAAACATTCAAAACATATCAAAATCCCAAAATAGGTCAAAAATTCAAAAACAGAGTCGTCATCTGAACTACGTCGTCTCTGAGCTTAAACGTAGGCAAGGCTAATCTTTGATCAACCCTTGAGACATCAAAATCCAAAAACATTCAAAACACATCAAAATCCAAAAACATTCAAAAAGACACAAAATCCAAAAACAACCTCAAAACATGTCAATAAATAAATAAAAAATCCAAATACTTGAAAAAATCCATCTGTTTCATTTCGCTTTCACCCGCGATAATCAATCATCCATAATAAACTGATCATCACCTTCATCCTTTGGCAAAACAAACAGAAACAATCACAACAATTAGCAAAAGAAAGCTTCAAATGTACAATCAAAAGCAAACAAAATCAAACTCTTGATCATTTTTAGATATGTCAATCAACCTTATATCAATAGCCTATCAAACAACTTATCAACCCATCATCATCTTATACAATGCATGTCCTAGGATATATCATTCTGACAATGGGCATCATTTTGGTTATGACCTTGGATTCTTATCCTATAAAAAAAAATCCCTTTGGCTAGAGGTATGCAGAGCATTGACTTGTTTGTGTACTTGATCTTTTCTTTTGATTTATCTTATTGCGCTCATTCCAATGACCTCTCGATGATGTCTAATTAAAGTGATTTAGAGGGAAAGGAATGGGGCATCAATCATTATCCTTTTGTCTACTGTGATTGTTGGATGTTCTTGTAATATAACTTGGCGAATACTTGCTTTGTTAGGTACGTCCTAGCAAGGTTTCTGTATGTTAAGTGTGAACAAAAATACTCCTCTCTGTTTGTCGAGTCAAAGTCCATCACACTAGGTACAACGCCATCTTGGTTCTTTATACTTTGATGCATCATATCTAGGTGTGTTTTCAAACAATAAGGTAATTGGACCTTTTAAAATCCCAACTCCTAGGTAAGCAAATCATCATCATCATCATCATCATCATCATTATCATCATCTCTAATAAAGTTGGCTTGTTGGTGTCTCTTGTCATCATCTTATTTTCTTCCTACTTCCTTTCGTGCTAACATGGTACCATGACAGTTAATCATAAATCATTGATAATGCATCTATCTTGCATCCACAAAACCGTCAGCATACTACACAATGCATATCATATCATATAGAAAGCACTAATCATACCACATGCATTCATCCCTATCATTGCATAATATAGATTGGTTATTCTAAACATCTCATAAACCATATATTTATCATCTATTGGCATAATCATAAAAGCATCATCATATCATATCATGTGCATCCATATCATCCATGCATCATCATATCATCCAAGCATCATAATCATCTCATTTATATCATCAATAATGTAACTGTCATGGTACAAATTAGGATCAACTGTGTGTAATATATCAAAATATACATAAGGCTACCCATGGTCGATGATTGTATATACACCATCAAAATTGTCTATGTCAAATATCTAATCTTTCTAAAGAATTATCTTTCATTCTCTAAACCACTCCTCTCACATTTTATCACGATCTCGATTGGAAATTAGTATTTCCACCCAATCTCTCGAGGGGGCAGTATACTAGCATAATTCATCTCACTGGGGCAACAGTGGGGCATCTGAAAAATTAGAGAATTTTTGAACTTTGATCTCAACAAGATTATTCTTTGAACCAACACAAGTAGGTTGCTTCAAAGAGGGGTAAAATGTAGACATAGAAAATATACAGATTGATATCGCACACTCGATCTTGATCTACTAACATTGCTTCATCCAGAATTATCCCTCAGTCTATCCATTTAATAAAATTCCCTTATTTGATTAAATCTATCAATTTTCCTCCCTTAATTAAATAAATCATTTTATCTAATTAAGTCTCTCTCTCTTTTGTTAATTAAATCAATCAATCTAATCTAATTATCCCTATTTAATTAAATAATTAATTCTATTTAATTAAATCTCTAAAGTCTATCTATTAAATTAAATAAATTAAAACCTTATTTAGTTTAATCTAACTTCATCCCCTCACTTAAATAAATCAAAAATATTTATTTAATTAAATCTTTAAATCACATCGTTCTCATATTTGATTTAAATTAATCCACAAATCTAAGTCAAATTTGTCACATCAACTAATCTCTCATTAAATTAATTAACCTTGATTAATTTGATCTCTTTTCATGTCCCATCCTCTAGCTTTTCCCACTTGCACATGAAAATAGATTTAATTCATTTATTAAATCTCTATTTTCCTCACAAGGCATCTTTAAAGGAAAATTCCTCAAATTTGAATTCAAAATCCAAGTGGGATGAGTGCTTCCAATAAGGCATTTACTCCATCTTACATGTCCTTTACCTTGAGCCAAGTGGCCTTCAATGCATTTTTCCTTCCCTCTTACATGTCATTTCAACAAATTCAAAATTTAAAAATATGCATTTATTGGCATAATCATCAAAATGTGCTCATCCTTCATCCATTCACATGTTGACAAATGGAA
Organism: Sequoia sempervirens; assembly: GCA_007258455.2. Classification (NCBI taxonomy): domain Eukaryota; kingdom Viridiplantae; phylum Streptophyta; class Pinopsida; order Cupressales; family Cupressaceae; genus Sequoia; species Sequoia sempervirens. The sequence continues at coordinate 5,582 of VDFB02392924.1, read as the reverse complement.
TCTTTTCATTGGTGCATCTTTTATCCCACATTCATCCCATCTTTCAATCTTCAACTCTTTCTTTCTATAAATAGAGAGCTCATCCTTCATTTCTAGCATCCACAATTTGAGTAAACCTTACTATGTTCAAATATTTAGCAATATTCATCCATATCATTGAGTTTATAGCTAGGTTATGTAGGTTTTTCATCATGGAGCATACTTGAATCTTCAACAAAGTGGATCACTCTTCATCAATCTTCAACACTACATCATAGGAGTTGGGAAAGGGCCAATTTTCACATCAAATTGGCACCAATTCCCCCATGGGATCAAGAGTTTGCTTGTTTTAATAGGATTAAATCTATTTCATTGTGTTCTTCATTCTTCTTTCCTATTTTAAGCATTGCAAATAGATTTCATGGAGAACTTAGATTCTAACTTGCATTTCAATCTCATAATGTGTTTATCTCTAGTGTTTTGTAGGTTTTAGAGGGATCTTGGTTCACAATTGGTAAGATCCTCCATGTTGATGATGTTTTCTGCACAACAAAAACTCAGACAAGATACGAGTTTCCTATCTCTCTTGAAAGGTAAATTTCTATCAGCAAGCCTCAAGAGATAACCCCAAGGTCTCTAATTTCAGGTCTTGACAATGCATAAACAACTCAGTGATAAATGTGAAAATGCTGGTAATCACAAAGGGACCTTACTACAAGCAAAGACTGAATCTTCAATTTATCAGATCTTGCAATTTGATGATACTTCAATCCTAAATCTAACTCAATTGATAAAAGAAATAACAAAATATTAGAGTTTATAAGAGATTCCTAAATTAAATCTATTCCTAATATTAACAATGCAAATGATGAAATACTTGAAATGGACCAATCCCTCACAAACCAATTCTTGCTTAACCCAGATGAATCTGCAATTTCACAAGAACAATGCAATCTTCTAAGGTAGTAAATATTTTCAGATCATGAACATTCATCCAAGACAACCCAAAAGCAATTGAAATGAATAAACCTTCACAATTGAACTAAGCACAATAGATATATAGTCCAGTCTAACTTTGCAAAGCAACTAACAGTCAACTAGCTACAAAAAGTATGGACCAAGGATCACTGCAACATTTCAAATATCAAACCATAAACATCATTGAATTAGATTTAAATCTAAATCTAACATATATCTAATAACCTTGAGCAATTTGAAAGATAGAATCATAGGAACCACGCAAGATAAGTCAACACAAAAGAGATCACCAAAAAATCACAATGTCTTCAATTGTATTGAATCACCGATTTCAACAACATTTTTAATGTTTTGTTACAACACTTGCTCATAAATTGACTAACTTCTAATTCTTCTCTACTACCTAATTCACTCATGTAGCAAAACTATCTCTATCTATGTATGTTCTCTATTCTATGTCTTACAAATGAGGAAAAATGCCCAATTTATAGGAACCTCCAAAGCATGTCAGCCCAACAAGGGTTTACAATCATAAAAATAGCCACAAACAAGTCAACCCCAAGGAGAATTCAAAATAAAATAAACTAGGCATTAAATGCATGAACTCAATCCAGGTCGGCCTGGGATCTCCAATGCAATTCAAATTAATGTACAAGTCTCAATGCAACCCCATATTAACTACTTCCTTCCATTCTTATCATGTGTGCACCACACCAAGTCGGCCAAGGGGAAGCAACCAACACTTGAATTTCTTTCATAGCTTCAACTTCATCTCCTAAGTGCTCAAGGACCCAACTAAATTCAGCCTGCACTTAGCAAAAACCAGCATCAAAATCCATTATAACACCATCATAACATAAAGATCAAGATTAGCTCATTAGTAATATATTCATCATCCAAATAAATGAAACACAGATTGAACTTGACCCAGAGAAATCGTTAAATCACAATCTACACAGTCTGGAATTTTAGCCCCTTCACGCAATCTAGGCCAGAGGGGAATTTTTGGGAAAATCTAGGCCAAGCAGATTTTCGTGAAGAAGGTACAAAATCAACCATAGACCATAAAAATGCAGAAAATATGTAGATAACTTGTGTAATTCATCAATTAAAAGCATGGAATAATAAGAATTTATCATTAAGATCATCCAATTCACCAGATTTCCAAGTTCCACAGAGCTTCCCAGAAAATCCAAAAAAATCTGGCCGTATCGGAATTCCGCGAGAAGGGAAAAGTTTTGGAGTTCCACAAAGATGGAAAAGTTCCAGGAAAATGGAGAGGGGCAGGAAAACTGGGGGAATCCACCAGCGCAGGAAAATCCCGAAGTTGATAGGAAACCCGAATATCCGTAGCCTCTCACGATTTCAATCAAATTGATCGAAGATCACGAATTTGAGGACCCCGGGCATGGAACCAGCTTAACCTGAACCTCTTACAAATCTTCTTTGAATTCTAGGCTCATTCGAAAGCAAGTTAAGACAAAATGGAAATGCCCTAGGCATGAAACTCTAAATTTTAACCATGAACACACAGAGCAAGCTCGAGACACAAAAATTTGAACTCCAAGAAAAACTAAAATGCCAAAGCACAACTTATATCATCAATCAAAAGCAAGGCAGCATGTACATACCATATGATAAAGTGGAAATTGATTCCCAAAAATAACAAATGATAGTTTAATGGCGTCGAACAAAGAACAACAATGATAATGCCCAGGAAATCATCACCAAATCCAACAACTCGAAGGCTCAACATGCCAAACTCAAGTCCAATACTCAAAGAATAAACTTCAATTCAAGAGAACGCAAACAATAAAGCATAACGACATAAAGCTCAAAAATCAACCAAATTCATAAAACCGACGGCACAACGAAATTCCAGAAAAATCCGGCCCAGGCGAAATCCTGCGAAGAACCAAATTTTCTGAACTGCAATGTAAAATAGACTGAGCCGGACTTCGAGTGCAATCCAAGAAAATCCGGACGGGGTGGAAAATCCTGAACCAAGGTAAAAACTTGAACTTGGCCAAAAACTTAAGTTTTTCAATGTGTAGCTTAGGGAAAACACTTAGGCAAGCAAGATGAACACTTTAAACTTATGCCAAGGCAATTTAAATCCCCAAATTAGAGGGCCAAAACAACAAGAGAAAAAATAAAAGAGGGTCCCTGCTTTCAATGGGGTGTGTGTGCAAAAATTGCACAACAAATGGCGACTCTGCTGGAGAAATATTCTAGAGCATTTGATGAGGAACAAGAATCATGAACCCAAAATCTCTAGTTTTGATCCCACTATCAGACAAACAAATCAAAATGCAAGATCAAAGAATCAGAACCAAAGGTAGACTTAACCTTCCATAGTCTGAAAATCCAAGTGTGTGCACATGAGTTCATTTCCCTCCTTGAGCTTCTGTAGAAACCAAGTTCAGTCAAGTTAGGCTACATAAAGATTCTAACTTCAAAAGCAACTTGGATAGAGCCTCACTGCCAGTCAGGCATCTATAGCCCCAACGAGGTTATCATTATGACTCTCTCGAACATAGCTCTATTGCCAGCTAGGCATCCATAGCCCTGATAGAGATATTTAGATACCCCTGATAAGTTGAATGCATTTGATATTCAATATTTTCTCTTTTCTTTTCTTTTGATATTCTTTTCTTTTCACTTTTTATTTCAACCTGTGAACAATGAAGTTCACACTTAGGGCTAAGAACCGTAGTGGCACTAAAGCAAAAATAATATTTTTCACCTAACAAGACCTCACAAGGACCCTACCACAACCTCAGGATTTTTAAGATGTATAAGAGATAATATTTCAGAATACTTCAAATTCAAATCAAACCAGTGACCCATCCTCTTTAAATCAGACATTTAGAGTGCATGATGATAACAAAGATCTCAACCATCCTTTCAAGACACATGATTAAAGTTCATCAAGAAAATACTCAGAACAATCCCAGACAAAAGAATATTTGCTATGCAGGTGCAACACATCCAGAAGAAAACAAGAAGACCTCCAAAGCAAAAGCAGAGCAAAAAAAAAAAACCAAAGCAAAACCCTAAACTAATGCAACCTAATCTAAAGAAAGGAAGAAGCAAAGAAAACTTAAAGAGAGCAGAGTAATTTGCATTTATTCAAATCAAACTATATACAAAGAAACACCAAAATGACTTATCACCAGACATGATAAACTGAGACCTACACATTCTTGACTTTTCAGTGCATGAACAAGTAATAAGGTGAAAGTAATAGTCCTCAAGAATGAAAACTTATCTTTATACTCAACAACACAAACCTCAAAAATGTAGCATTCAAACTCAACCTTATTGATAGGAATAATCAACAATTGAGGCAACTTATTGAAACCATGATCCATCCATATGCAGGTTGTCTTTCCTAAACTTCCATAATTGAATTGATAAGCTTCAAAATTTTCTGTAAAGAAAGAAATGACTTGATTTTGTACTGCTGTAGACCGGATATGGTATTTATCATTCTTCAATTGTAAAGAGCTAATATCTATGTCATCAGGAGGTCTCCATTGATGATGCAATATCCCTCTTGCATTCAGAACATGCAAAACAAAATTGGAGTCTTCAATGAATAATTTAGGGTGAAAATGAAATTGGAAAGATTCAGAAGTATAAACATGGAACTTTTCACCTATGTGCACTTCTTCATGAGGGATCAATGTTGAAAATGTAAAAGCCTCATGTATAGTAACTTCCCCATCATGATGTTTGTCAAGAGGCTTCACAGACTAATCTATAAGCACATCTTTACCTAAAGTAGGATGATCAAGCTCATTAGTGATGGATGCAACATTGTTATTCTCAACACCATTTGGATTTTCCTGCACATCCATATGAATCACATCAGCTATCTTGTCATTAATACATGAAATTTGTGAAGTATCTTTACCGAATTTATCAACAGAAAGAGGAAAAACAAAATGTGATGAGTGAAGGGACTCCCTAAATTCTTCTCCTATTGGCATTTGTTCTTGTTCCGGATTGTGATTGCTCAGAATATCAACTCTTTCATTAAGTTCTTCTTCACATCTTAGAGGACATTCATCAACAAGTTGTTGAAATTCTCCCATTGGATCCTTTTGTGCATCCTTCACATGTTGTGGTAGTTGTATTTGTTCTTCCACCTCTTTTATGGCTGCTTGACACTGGAAGCATGTGAATTCTAAATGCTCTTCCTCATGTATCCTGCACCAAGCTGGTAACAAGTCCTCTAGGTCAATTCTATAACTCAAGCTTGACCAATATTTTATAATCTTGGCAAAAAACACTTCATATCTAGTCAGTATTAGATCCTTATTCTAAATGAATTTCTGGAAATCATCCAGTAAACTAAGCTGACTATCTTCAAGATTATCATCATTTTCAATTGGTTCCATCAAAAGTTCAGTACTGCTGGATTCTGCTATGAGATCAATAGGCATTGTATGGAACATAAGGGCTTCCTCAACATTTGTCTCCTCAAAAGAATCTGTAAGCACATAGTTTCCCATGCTCACCTATGTTATCAGAATTTCATTGGAGGTGTTCTGATACTTTGTAATCATGTATTTCATCCTGGGTTCCCTTTCAATTCTAGTTTGGTTTGGCACTCCCTT
>VDFB02392922.1:0-12466 GCA_007258455.2 Sequoia sempervirens | reverse complement strand
TTCTTCAGGACTTTTTCTGATTTTTTGATATTTTTTCAAGAGTTTTTCTGATTTTTTGATATTTTTTCAGGACTTTTTCTAATTTTTTGATATTTCTTCAGGACTTTTTCTGATGATGATGACCATCTTTAGACATAATATCGCCTGATGCATGCTATTGATCGCTCACAAACAGTCCCTTCTCGGGCGTTGATAGCTCAGAGGCTCCCCGAACCATAAACCGTGATAACTACATATGACTCCAGCCAATTTGGCTCAAACTTTCCTTCTTTCCTCTCTGTCTTGTTGATTGCATGGATTCTCTTTCAGAACGAGATCACCCACCTGAAAGGTACGTGGTTTTACTTTATGGTTGTAGCTACGAGACATCATCTGTTGATAAGCTTTCAAATGATCAGCAACCCTTTGTCTCTTCTCATCTAGAAGTTCCAGTTCTTAGAGTCGAGAAACTCTGTATTCATCATCTGTCGTTAAACCTTTCAATGATACTCCGAGTGAGGGAATCTCAACTTCTAAGGGCAATATTGCTTCTGCTCCATAAACAAGAGTGAATGGTGTTGCTCCTATTGGCGTGTAGATACTGGTTTTGTAGGCCCATAGAGCAGGATTGAGTTGAATGTGCCAATCCTTTCCTGATGTATTCACAATCTTTTTCAAGATTTTCAATATGGTTTTATTTGAGGCTTCTGCTTGGCCATTCCCTTGTGGATAGTATGGTGTTGAATATCTATGCTATATGTGGAATCTTTCACAAAGTTCCTCAACATCCTGATTTTTGAATGGTCGTCCATTATTTGTAATAATGGAGTTAGGAATGCCATACCAACAAATGATATAGTTGAGTATGAAGGAGGATATTTGTTTGCTGGTAATTTTAGTAAGAGGGACTGCCTCAATCCACTTGGTGAAATACTCTATTGCTGTGATGATAAATTTATGCCCGTTTGATGAAGAAGGGTGAATCTTGCCCACTAGATCTAAACCCCATTGAGAAAATGGCCAGGTTGGTGTAAACGGTTGGAGTTCTTGTGTAGGGCATCAATGAGATTCCCATGGATCTGACATTTGGAACATGTTTTCACAAAAGTGAATGATTCCCTCTCCATTGTAGGCTAGTAGTAACCCATTCTAATCAGTTTTTTAGATAAGGTCAGTCCACTCGAATGAGTACCACAGATGCCACCATGAACTTCTTGTAAAGCTTTGTCAAATTCCTCACGTTCAAGACATCGGAGTAAAGTACCATCAAGACCATGGTGATAAAGGGTGTCAGCGATGAGGGTATAGCGAGCGAATTGGCGGATAAAGTTGCGTTTTTGGTTACGGGATAAATCGGGTGGTAAGATGTCATCTTTGAGATAAGTATAAATTTTTCCGTACCAAGGCGAATCGGATCTTACCAAATGACAAATGATTTGGCTTTCGGGTGTATCATAAGCAGGTGTAAATGATTGTTCCACCAAAAATTCATAATGATGTTGAGTTTCTGGGAGTTGTAACAATGATGCGATCGTAGCCATAGCATCAGCTGCTTTATTATCAAGCCTTGGAATTTGTGTAAATTTGATGTCCACAAAGTATTTCTTGAAGTCATCCACCATCTTTTTATAAGGTAGCAGTTTTTCATCTTTGGTTTGGTAGTCATTATTGATCTGACAAATGACCAATTGTGAGTCACCATATACCTGTAACTCTGTTATTCTCCATTCCAGTGCTATCTTGAGTCCAGTGATTAATGCCTCATATTCAGCTATGTTGTTGGTGCATGGGAACATTAGCCGATATGAACGAGGAATGGTATGTCCTTGAGGGGTGACAAAAAGTATGCCTGCTCCCAAACCATGTTGAGTGAAAGAGCCATCAAAATATAAGGCCCATGTTTGTTTAGATTATGCAGTGAAGACATCTGCATCTGGAAATTCAATGTGCAAGGGATGATCTACTTGTAGTGGTGCCTCTGCTAATTGATCAGCTATAATTTGTCCTTTGATGGCCTTGCGGTCAACATAGTGTATGTCAAACTCACTTAGAATCATTACCCATTTTGCTAACCTTCCTGTCAATGAGGCCTTGCTCAACAAATACTTGAGTGGATCAATCTTCGAAACCAAATTAACTGTATGGGTCAGCATGTAATGCCGAAACTTTTGTGAAGCAAAGACTACTGCCAGACAAGCCTTCTCAATAGAAGTGTAGTTGAGCTCATGACTTGTTACTATTCTACTGATGTAGTAGATTGCACGTTCCTTCCCCGTAGAGTCTTCTTGTGCTAGCAGTGCCCCCAGAGATGTCTCCATTGCGGCAATGTACAAGATGAGTGGTCTGTCTGGATCTGGTGATATGAGAACCGGTGGAGTCATTAGATATTCTTTGATTTTCTGAAAAGCCCATTCACATTTGTCATCCCACTTAAAAGGAACATTTTTATGCAGTAGATGTGTGAATGGTAAACTCTTGTCAGCCAATTGTGCGATGAACCTCCGTATAGATTGAAGTCATCCTTGTAGTGATCTTAGCTGACTGATGTTCTTTGGTGGGGGAATTTCCATGATTGCTTGAACTTTTGTTGGATCTACTTCAATTCCTTTTTCTGAAACAATGTACCCCAAGAGTTTTCCAGACTTGACCCCAAAAACACATTTCTTCGGGTTAAGACGAACTTTGAATTTTTCTAATCTTGCAAATATTTTGGACAATACTTCAAGATGTCCTTCTCTGGTGTATGATTTTGCCAGTATATCATCCACATAATCTTCCATGAAGACATGCATCATGTCATGAAAAATTGTAGTCATGGCTCTTTGGTAGGTAGCCCCAGCATTCTTTAGACCGAAAGGCATGACGTTCCAACAATAAGTTCCCCATGGACACGTGAAAGCTGTTTTCTCTTGATCTTCAGGTGCAATCTTGATTTGGTTATATCCAGAAAAACCATCCATTAATGAATACATGGCATGGCCAGCTGTCAGATCAACTATGGTGTCAATGTTCGGTAATGGGAAATCATCCTTAGGACATGCTTTATTAAGATCTCTGAAATCTGTGCATATTCTAACAGTTTTATCTGGTTTGGATACATGTACAATATTGGAGATCCATTCTACATAGTCGATTGGTCTGATGAAGCCCACATCAAGAAGTTTTCTCAGTTCCTCTTTAACTAATAATGCAACATGAGGGTGCATTTTTCTGAGTTTTTGCTTTACCGGCTTGACCCCTGGTTTGATAGACAAATGATGCATGATAAGATTAGGATCCAGACCAGGCATGTCAGCATAAGACCATGCGAAATTGACTTGGTTTGCTTTCAGGAATTCCATAAACTTTGGTATTTCTTTCTCTGTCATAGATGCGGCTAACTGCAAAATTCTTGGTTTGTCAGAAGTCTCGAGATCGACAGCATTTGTAGACTCAATCAGAATAGGCGATCGCTCATGGTAGTGCTCCGGGAGAGTGTCAAAATTCCCATCGTTTGGTGCCTCTAAGAGGTTTTCACCATCAGATACGCTCTTTATTTTATCTTTTATTTGATCTAATACTGCCAGATTCTGGTTTTCACCATTAGATCTTTCTTTTTTGTTTTTACTTTTGCAGCTAGGAGACTTGACACTCTCCTGATCAAAAACTCTATGTCAAAAATCACTGGTGGAACAATCATTCGCATCCTCTGCGGAAAGGAAGTTTACGATAGCTTCATCACTTGGAAACATAGGTATGTTAATAGATTCCGTAAAATCCCAATCAATAAGGTCAGGATGGAGTAAAGGTAGAGGGTCGTTAGGTTGTGTGAGATCGGATATGGTTATGGTCATGACAGAGTGGTCTGTAGGATCCGAGGTATAAGGTGGATCAATGATGATACTGTCCTCATGATGATCTTGTTCGTTTGGATCTGATTCAGTATCACTAGAATCATAGTCGACCTGTGGTTCAGATTCTCGCGGTTGGGACCCTGAACCTTGTCCTTCAATTAGAGTTGGGGCATACTGGTGTATTACATCAACCTCTTTGTCTCTCCAGAACTCATCATTGTAAATGGTGTCCCATTCATATTCAGCAGAGTCCGTATCAGAATTGTTGTCTAGGAAATTCTGAATTGTTGCCAAACATGTCTCTTGTGAATCTGAGCTTTCTTGCAATGCAAAGACAGTGCTATGCAGTTGTTTTTCTTTGGAGTGATTTTCATAACCCAATCCAGTTTTCTCTTTTGCAGCAAGTCCGTGGAGGTGAATGGGTTCAATTACTCCTTCCTTCCTTTTTCCAATAGGTCCCTCATCATAACCCATCTTCTGCATGATTAAATATCCTTTTCCATATTTATCTGTGGGTAATTTGACATTAGAAACTACTTCATCTTCATCTTTATAGAGCCAATTTAAAATTTCAGTATCCTCCAGGTTTTCCATGGGAAATTTTTCTTTGATGAATTGCCCATTAAATTTTGTAATTGGCTCTATTGGCATTTGCTTTGATGTTGATGCTGCTGAAATTTGATGTTCTCTAATAGATGGTTGTCCATGTGATCGTGGTGATGTAGGTAAATTGACAAGACAAAGAGAGTATTCTCCAACTCCATGATCCTTGAATTTCATCTTTTTGTCAAAGCTATTGGTCAATTGACTGATTTGTGTGTTAATCTTTAGAGAAGTACTAACATGAGCTTCCCGATTATTAGGGACCAAAGTATCTTGACTAGCCTTTATGTTGGCGCAAGTTTGAGTGTTGGAATTATCAGCAGGTATCGTGATTTCTTGTCCATCATAAGGAAACTTGAGACATTGATGGTAAGTTGATGGGACGGCTTGCATTTCATGGATCCAAGGACGACCCAACAAAATGTTATATGCCAGATCGCGATCCAGTACTTGACAAAAAGTATTCTTTATAACAGGGCCCACTCTGATTGGCAGCATGATTAGACCTTTGGATGCTCTTTCTTCATCATCATAAGCTTTTATGGTAATCTTTCTTCTGAAATCAATGGAGTCCTCAGAAAATCCTAAGGCTTTGACCACCTTCAAGGTACAGATGTTCAAACCAGCACCTCCATCTATTAGAACCCGTCTGATGCGAAATTTATGGACCATGACCTCTAAGTACAAAGATGAGTTGTGAGGATGGGTTATGGAAACGTCATCTTTATCGGAAAATGAAAGACAAGTGGGTGAGGATAAATGTCCTACCATGGCTTGAAATTGATTCACATCCAAATTAGTAGATACATTGGTTTCAATGAGGGCCTTTTCAAGAATTTCTTTATGGGCTGGAGAAATCTTTAATAGTTCAAAAATAGAAATTTGAGCGGGGGTTTTTCGAAGTTGATTGACCAAATCATATTGATGTTGAGGTGGAGGTTCAGTGGATCTCGAGGAGGTGCCTTTTAAGACAACTTTGGCTTGTGCTCTTGTTGTTGCGTTGACTTCTCGATATTCCTCCTTCTGTTTGACTTTTATGACATTCACCCGCTCATCGTCCGCATAGAGATGGTTGATTATATGGTCATCATTGATGTGATTTACTTCTTTGTCGGAAGACTCACCTTTTTGATAATTAGGTAAAGGATTGCGAAATGCTTGGTGGTCTGCATTGGTTTGTTGATTTCCTTCTACTGTGATGATGTCATTATCAATTAAGTCTTGAATGGCATTTTTCAAGGCTTGGCAGTTGTTGGTGCGGTGACCTTTACATCGATGGTAATCACAATAGTATGCTTCATTCCATGATGGAGGCTTTACACTGGGTTCAAAATTTCGTTGAGGCGGTAAAGTAATGACATTTTTGGCCATCAACTCTTTGAATGCGGATTCTAGGGATTGACCCAATGGAGTAAAAGTTCTTCTACTGGAGAAGAACGAAAATCTTTGCGGATTTGAATTTGAAGTGTTCCCTAAAGAATTGTGATTGTTATTATTTCCTCGGTAACCCTGGTTATTGTTTGAAGTCCCTTGATGGGAAGTGGGATGCTGACTTGCATTGTTCCTCTGAGGAGGATTATTTCCGTGATTTGCAATTGAGTTGATATTGTTGTTGCGAGTGTTTGGGGTAGTGAGGACGAATGGTTTGGTTGAAGCGTGATTTGCATCCACAACACCATCATTCACCATATTTTTGTTTCGGGTCCAGAATTTGGATTTGTCCTGATTATGATGGTGGGATGAGCTAGGGTTTTCTTTGTCATGTTTTATTATGCCTTTCTTGACCAAAGCACTTTCAATGGTTAAGGCATCTTCAATCATTTTCTCAAAAGAAGAAGGACAATGTAAGTTCAAGTGATAGCTCATTTCCGAGTTTAAACTATTGATGAAAGTAACCATCTTTTCTTTCTCTGGAACAGGACGTGGGTATCTGGCAAACATTCTTCTCCATCTCTGGAGAAACGTAACGAAAGGTTCACCCGGTTTCTGTGTCATTTTACAAAGATCTATCATGGTGATCTGATGTTGTATGTTGTAGGTGTATTGTAATATGAATAAATTAATCAACTCTTCAAATGTCCTAACGGGAGGTGAGATTTTGGATAACCATTCCATAGAGTGTACTCCTAGACTTCTAGGAAATAACCGCATCAAGTAAGTATCCTCGTAAGCAAACTCCAATGTCATGTTTCTGAAGTCTCTAACGTGATCAATTGGATCCGTTTTCCCATTATAGCGATCAAATTTTGGTATTTCGCAATGCTTGGGAAAAGGAATCATGTTTAAACTTCTGTCAAAAGGATAAGGACATATGTCCTCCAAAGTGTATTTCTTTGTGGTTGTTCCCCCTTGTAATTCTCTAACTTGTCCTTGAAGTGCCTTGAGTTGTTGGGTCAAGGCACTAAGATCTGAAAGAGGTGTCTCTTCGGGTTTGTTTTTCAATTTTTCAGTGTCAAAGTCATGAGGTAATTTAGCCCCTTGTTCGGCTAGATAGCGAAAATATTTTTCCTTATCTCGCTGCAAGACCTTCTCAATGGCTTTATGGAATTTTGGATCTTGTTCGGCCTCTCTAAGATGTTCTTCTTCCTGTTCTTCATCACTATCCACTTGATGGAAAGGATTCTCTTCTCTACTGTCCATGTTGTTGTTGAAATTTGGATTTTGATTTATGCTAAAAATGGGATTACTGCTTTCTCCTTCTTCTTGAATGTTCTAAATATGACTTTCTTTTTGGATTGTATCCTTCGATTTATTGTGTTGAGATCTTGTGGAGATAGGCATATGTTTTTGAAAATTTCCTCTAAACTTAGATCACAGTTTTTTGACTAGTGCAATGGTGATGATATCTTGATCTGATAAGATAAGGTAATCTTATGATATGATCAAGAAAGCTCCTAACTTATGGGTTGTAGCTTCCAAAATGATAAAGGATTTCAGAATCCTGTTGGGGAAACTTGAGCCCAAAAATTAAAAAGTTGTTTTGAAGGGTGCACTCTAAAAGATTTGGATCTTTGTTTTTAAGGAGACTTTCTCAAGATCTTTGAAGAATATGACTTGGGTGTGAAGGATATTCGATGGAAGGTTGGGGTATGTTGCCAAATTCAAGAGGTTGGTTATGATTATGCCGTTGTGATAGAGCTCTTCTTTGATAATAGGCTCGGGAATCTAAGGGATCTACAGCATATTCATCAGTGAATCCTCTAACAAAATCCTGATATCTGTGAAGGAATCCTCGATAATGAAGCAAAACTTGCCTACTTTTGTACAAGAATTTCCTCTTTTGCAGTGTTTTCTTGTATCCTAAGGGTTTCTTAGGTTTTTTATTCTCTTAGAGACTGATTTCTTGGGAAACTTTGTTGACTTCCAATCCCTAAGCATGGAGAAAGGTATTTGGAAATGTTTTTGAAGCAATGATATGACAAAAACTCCTAAGTGGCTTTCAGTTGTTGTTCTTCATGTTTCTTTTGAATGATCTCTTTATCTGAATTAATGTAATGGAAGACACAACAAACATTTTTGAAAACAGTTGTTCCTTAAAGCCCTATACTAACATGAAGTGTTTGATTAAGAAATATTTTTCATCAAATGTTTTCACGGGTTTTTGCACATGAAAGACAGTTCAGACAGACTCACTCTTAAGTGCTCAAGTAGGTCATTCTAGTAATCAACAACCCACATCTTAGAACTGCGTCGACTCACACAGCCGTGTCACCCCCGAAGGGGCACTCGTGTTTTTGTCTTTTCCAGGCGCGTACTCAGAGTTACGGAAGTGGATACCGGGTCCCCTGAGCAAACGGTCCTTGGCAGTTATATGGTGAGTATCTTGGGGGCAAGATTCTTCCCTCCCCTTGCACTGTGATTATCAGAATGTTTGGCAACTGACTCGGCTGGCCACTACACTAGGTTCGTAGTAAGGATTTCCGTTCGGTGCGGCAATAATAAACTCCCTCAGGAGACCTCCCAACCTTTAGAACAAAGGCTTTGGGGATGGTTATCTTGCACACTACCGGCAAAAGAGGGTTTCCCCAAATTCGCTTTAAATTTTATAGTGGGGCGGAATAGCCTGGCTTTGGCTTGAACCCACTTGAGTCGTTCCTCTTGGGTGATTACTTTTTCCCACAAGAGCAGGCTCTCTAAAAGGTTTTATCAAAGCTTAAAAATGCATAAAATAGAATAGATGAGTTTGACATTTTGATCACCCAGTTAAGGGGAGAGCATAGGCCTATCACCATTTAAATCAAAGCAAGCAAGAGTTCATTTTTAAGCCCAAATAAACAGTTTTCTATGCTAGGTGAAGATATTGCTTCACAAAAACATGGAGTTCTTTTTAGTCCCAAAATAAAAGTGAAGTGACTATCCTAGGATTGGTTGATTTTGAATTATGTGACTACCCTAGGATTGCTTCATTCTTTTAAAGTTATTACTATCCGCGGTTGCGTCAGATTCAGTCAAATTAAATTACAAATTACAATTTGCAGCCTTTTTCAAAAGTGCGCTATAACAGACATCAGAGGCGCTGTAGGAATCTTCAAAGGCGCTGTAGGAATCTTCAAAGGTGCTGATTGATCCCAATGCTTTTCCAGCTCCGTATGATTCACCTACAAGATAAAAAAAAATGATATTGTAATGCAGCCAAAAAAACTAAATAAACTCATCAAAAAAAATTGCAATTTTAGAGCCATGTTTTTGGCATAGCCGAATTAGATTTCAGTATTTGATGATTTTATTGATCTGAAAAATGAAAACTCAAAGAAGAGATCCATGTTAATTTTCTAAGAGCTTTCCAGAAATGTAAAGAAGTTAGACAAATTCTCTGTTTTTCTCTCAGAAACGCGGATTTATGGAAACCATATAGAAAATGAAGATCATATTTTTTTGCATTGTATTTGACCTCTAAATTAAATCTGTAAAACATAGACCCCCATTAAAATTTAAAGAAATTTCTGAAAATGTAAATTTTTTTTTGAAAAATTCACTGATTTGCGTCTAGAAGACCAATTTTATGAAAAAACATAAAATTACGATAAATTCTACAAAAATGATTATACACCCTCAATTTTTTTACTGTATCCTCTTGAGATGATGTAAAAGATTTTGTAAAAATATTGTAGAAAAATTCGCATCTGTGTAGAAGATATGAAGAAAGTGGTAAAACTTGCAGTTTTGTCCAAAAACTGTCAGATCTGCATCAAAAAAATCAATAAAACCTGCAAGTAGATATTAAAAATGGGGAAAAGCCCCACGGTGGGTGCCATTTTAATGTGTGTGATAAAATTGGATCAAATTGTAATTAAAATCAACACATGTTAATAAAACATTAAATTGAAAAGCTGAAAGAAAGAAAACAAAATGTGCAA
Source organism: Sequoia sempervirens (assembly GCA_007258455.2). Taxonomy (NCBI): domain Eukaryota; kingdom Viridiplantae; phylum Streptophyta; class Pinopsida; order Cupressales; family Cupressaceae; genus Sequoia; species Sequoia sempervirens. Next base: position 2,694 of record VDFB02392922.1, on the reverse strand, counting down.
ACCGTAACAACAGCCTTTTGAAATCATTTTATCCTCCTCTATCTTCATCGTTTTGTTGCTTTGAAATGGCTCTCAGATCAGCAGATAGAGCTCAACAAAATGATAGCATGAAGAATGAGATTTAGAATGCATAATATGCAACATCTATGCTAACATGAAAATGGGAATGTGATGCTGAAAATGATATGAGTGCATAAAGCTGATTGCATGAATGTGAGTATGCATATGTAAGTGTAGGCATATGAACGTGGGTGATTAACCAAGTCTTGGATTTGCACGTGCTTTTATAGAGTTTTTGAATGAGTTTGATTGGCTGAATTGATCGACGGTCCGGATTAAGCTTGTTTCGAATGGACGGCGAGAGATTTTTGAAAGTGGATAGAAGAATGGAAGGTTTCCTTTCTCTTTATTGAGTTCGAAGGGAAAATTCCATTTTGAAGGATAAGATACTAATTTAGAAGGGCGAGTTAGCATGAGTTAGAATTTTGGGAAGGTGAGTTAATAATGAATTAAATAAATTAAATTTATTTAATTAGGAGTGAAGATGGAAATGGAAACCCACATAATTAAATAATTCATATTTAATTATGTTTAAAAATGAAATTAGAGTGAGGTGGAAAATATTAAATAACATATTTAATATTTTGAAATTCGAAAATAGGATGGAGAATATTCCATTATTTAAATATTCAAAATATTTAAACTTTAGAATAAAATGATAATTAAATATAAATAAATTATACAAATTTATTTAATTTAATTAAGCGGAGGGTAGAAATGTTAGTAATTAAATAAAATTATTTATTTAATTTAAGGTAGAAGAAATAGAAAAATGACCGATATAAATAAATAATTAAATTTATTTATATGTAGATTATTAGGAGGAATTAATTAAATAAATCACATTTAATTAATTAACAAGCTTAATCATGACTATTTTAGACATATACATTATGTATTAATTATTATATTCACCACACTAATCTTAAACCTAAGTAATTTACTACATGTTTAATTATAAACTTCTCTTTAACATCTAGATTTGTCTAAATTTATTTCATTCCATTATTTAGCACTTATTATTAATTGTTTAATCTAATCACTTGCAAATAGATTTTGCAAACACATACTCTCTAACATATTAACATACATATAGTTTTCTATCGACATAATCCTTGAACCTCCTTTACATGCAAGTGTTACTATATATACCTCTATATATAATTATCTCCTCCTCTATCTCTCTTTCTTTTTCCTAATCTCTCCAAAGATCAATTAAACTATATTTTTTATATTTTAATTTAATTTAATTTAATCTATATAAAAGTATATTAATTATTAATTATAATAATTTCATATTTATATTTAATAATTTTTATTGAATAATAACCGATCAATTTTTTTATTATTGAATAATATAATATTTAATAATAATATATCTATATATACTATTATATATAATAATAAATATATATAATATAAATAGTATAATTATTATTTTTATTATATAGAATATACATTATATATTAATTATGCTAATATATGTTTAACTACGTAGGGTAAAGAATGCGGTAATGTTAAAACTTAAATGTGCATCCGTAATTTTCATTTCAATAAACAGACTCTAAAACCTTCGCGAAACCTTATTTTCAGGCTGCAGCTGGCCAAATTGGAGGAGTGAAAGGTCAAAACCAGCCAGGAAGAGTTTGGAGGAGCGGAAACCTATAGCGGCGGGGAAAGCAGTAAAAAACGGCGAATAACAGTCGAAAAAGTGGCGAAAAATGACCAATAGCGGCGGAGAAAGCAGTAAAAAACGGCTGATGAACGTTTAACCGTCTATAGACAAAAAAAGCTCCGCGAATTTCGAATAAGAAAACGCCTTCGGCGTAATAAACAGAGCTAGCCAGTAACTTCAAATACACATAAATCTTTCATGGCAAATGCAAATGATGTCACAGTAAGAGGCCAAGATAAATGGGGTTTATTGGTGGCCTTGGTAGCAGCAACTCTCTCTGCTTCTGCTGCATTTACCTGTAAGTCATTTACATTTTTGTTTTTGTTTTTCACCTTCACTTCACAAGGTTTTAATTATGGCTGTTCTTTTAACTGGCTTTATATCATGGAAATATTTGAATCTAACTTTATTGCTTTACAATGGAAAAATGTGTGCGAAGTATGATGATTTAGATTCCTTACAACAAAATAAAAAAAGTTTCTAGAAGCAAAACGTAGGGTTCAGTGTTCTAAATGTTTTGGCTGTCTAGACCCATGGGTATGTAAATTCTATGCTGTAAACAGTCTGTTGGACTTGTTTCGTATTGTAGCTTTTGTTTCTTTGTCTGCATATTGCTGTTATTCGCTGAGTTTGGTTTTGATTATGCCCAAGCTCAGGGCAAAACAATTTCAATGCAGTATTAAAAAATTTCTAAGTGTATATTGCTTTGTAAAAGTGCCATTGCTACCGAGCTTGGTAGTAGGTAAAAACCTAAAGGTATCTTGGGTGAGACCTTTTGTTGTAGTTTCGGTTTTGCTTACACCACATTGTTAATATTTGTAGGCATTGGTCACCATCAAATGTACCCTATGTAAGATTTAGCTACAGAGATAGCCACCCAAGGTCAAGGAGCTTCAATGAAAGCACAAAAGATACCCAAAATGAGAGAATAATTCCATTCTATCAAATGATGAAAATGA
>VDFB02392921.1:0-20195 GCA_007258455.2 Sequoia sempervirens | reverse complement strand
GAGCATAGATTTCACTTAAAAAGAGACGTATATATTTATATATATGTTCCTGGGTTACAAAATGGCATGGATGTCAATTTTCAAAATGTACAAGTATTAGAGTATATATATATATGATGGCCTTTTATCAGGCTTATATGGAGCAGGTGAGTTACATCATCAGGCAGCAAGGCAAGGGGGTCATCTATCCCCAGGAATGGCTGGCAGCAACCGACACATTTACCGCAGTGTCCGCTTCTTCCTCGTCCACGGGCTCCTCGGCGGCATTGGCAGCATCATTCAACGCGGCCGTCGTCGGTGGTGGATACACCAGGTCCCTGAAGTCAGTGTACCATTCTACATCATGGAAGGGTATGACGTTGTAGCTCCTGAACAGGAAATGTAGGGCTTGGGTAACCTTTTGCTGGTGCTGGCCACGGGTCTGCAGGCGGAATCCGCTCAGGAATGGCAGCCAAACGACAACAGCTTCTTCGATAAAGCAACGAAGGTCGCTGGCTGTTGGCAGACCTATCCCGTACGCAGCATGTGTAACAACCTCGCTGAGCCCATTTAGGTACTTCTTTAGGAAGATTTCTTTGACCAGCTTCAAGATAAGCGGTCGGGGGACACAAATGTCCAGCATGGACGCTACAAAGTGCGAGCACACGTCGGTGTTCACCCGATACTTATCTTCATATTCAACGCAGTCCTTGCCTAGAACCCACTTAATGGCTACTAGAACTAGCGAGTGTTTGTTCTTCGTCATTCTTTTGAGCCTTCTAGTGGAGATCTCACCTACAAACGTCGTCTGTGATTTGAACGAGGTGAGACAAATTGGGGTATCCATCTCTCCTAACACTATTCCTAAGTCTGCTAAGTAATGCCGAAATCTGCTCACCACCTAACCTATGAAAAGACTTGCTTAGCAGTCTTCTACTGGCCTATCATTTCTTAAACGCTAAGTGTGTTTGTTCGCTATCTACTGGCCTATTTATAGAAAATTGACAAGACGTATGCCAATCCGCCTGTAAGCAACGTGATGTATATTGGCCGCAATCTCGAAGGCCGAGTCTGCGTTTGTTCACGTTTTGGGCTTGTACATGCATGATAGCACGGCTCAAGGCATGCTTAATTAAATCAAGTTAATTAATTAAGCTTTAAAAATGTGGCACTTGTTGGTGAAGGGACGTATGGCCGTATGCTATGGTGTCAAATCTCAAGCACATCCCAAAACCCGAGGCGATATTCGTATCTTTTTCAGACGGTGATCATTTGCTTAGCGTAATCATTCTGGCCAGGATATTAATTGCTGGTACATGCTAGCACAAGGTGAGAAGGCCAGTTGCAAGCTCAATTTCCAAGGAGATCAGGGCGTATCACACGATCTCTTGAAAGCAATGATGAAATCCGGCTGCTTTGAAGAAGCAATCAGCTCATCTTCCACAAGTTGTGGAGTTAACGGTACATGCCGAATTAAATGCAAGGGGCTTGCGCTCGCCTACCACCTTGAGGAAAGTTGCTATTATTGCATGAAAACGTTTAATATTTCTAAGTCTTTTTACAAAAGCTAAGGAAGGCGCGAAGTGTTTTCTGTCTGTATATCCAGTGCAAGTGTATTCAAAGGCCAGGGAGCTTACAAGTTCTGCCGCGAAGAAAAAATGTCAGAATCTTCAGCTTAGCCGATGCAAGAGGAGATTAGCCAGGAACTGTATTTGGCTATTCATTCTTTGGCCGAGGTATACGTATATGAGGATGTAGCATATGCCACTCCTGGTATATCCGCGAAGGTGAAAAGAGCCAATACAGAGGAGCTAGAGAGGCCCAAAGAGTGGAATAACCCGAAAAAGGTTAAAAAAAGTGGGCTAATATCTACGACCCAAAGCTTGCCAGGAACCCTAAATCTCTTAGAGAGGTGGCTTGTGCAAGGTTATCAGCGCCAAGGGAAGACCAAGCCACGACAAGTAGAGTCTAGCTTAGCGGTCTTCCACAATATATGGTCCCATTGGTGCACTATTGCCCAGAGGTGGTCGACGCAGCTGTTCAACGTTATAATCCAGATACCCACTGCATTGAAGGTCGCAATTTAAGGGTTCATATCGGCCCAGAAGCCATCTAGCATATGTTATGTATTCCTGATTCCGGCAGAAGAAAGGAGAATATCGAGCATTTCCGCGCAAGCAAAGGGGAAAAAATATGGAAAAGGATGAAAACCGGCTCCGATTTCTTATTAGAAGAGACTAATAAGAAAGGTGTTGCGTCCGCTAAGGCACCGAGTATCCAATTATCGCGTGGTTCATTCCACGATGACCTCCAAGACCCCATATCCATGCTGGCATTTGTTTGCGGCCGAGATTCTGATGAGAAGATCGAGGCTTTTCAGCTGGTCCCTGCAATACAGTTTCACAAGCAGCATGAACTTTTCTGGTATGATTTTGCTCAGTTCATGGTTGAAGAAATGATACAACAAATAGAGAATTATTAGGCGGAGAAGAAATTTAGATTTCTTTCCTACCTGGTCCACATGTTCCTGCATCAGAATCCGGATTTCTTCGCCCGATTTGTCCGACTATCAATTTTTGACTAGCAGAACAAAAGAAAGCCGGTGTCTACATGGACACCCTACCTTTCCGCAACATATGACTACTATGCCTTCGCGGACTATTTCATAGCCCCGGTCCTGAATGATTTGATCGGAGAGGGTGATATCGTCCGGCTTAACACTGAGCAGACTGGATTTCTGCAAGGCTACACCCCCGCTTGTGACTGGTTCTTGGGCAAGGATTTCACGATCCTTCGAATGAGGGGCTTTATTGGTAAGCCTTTCCTGCTACCGGCTTGCGTCACCGATAGAGTGCTCGCGCTGGAGGTTTTTCGGCAGGTGTGCATCATTGATTTCATGTTCTGTAGCTGCGAAAGTGTCAAGAGGAAGGGATTCTTCACTTGCCCGAAGAGTTTCAAGTCAATAACGCTTGTTAAAAAATAATCGCATGAGCTGCTAAGGGACAAGCTGGCACATCTGGGGTTAGTACTAGTAAATGATAAGTGGGATTACAACCCTTTCAATGATCTACCTGAGCCGCATATGAAAGTTACACATGTTCCCCGACCATATTGGGAGAAGCGGCGTAATAGCCGGACTGATAGAGATGAAGATTTTGTTGAATTAGCACAAATCCCTACGCCGGATACCAGGGGCCCATGGCACAAGTTCTATTTTCCAGTGGTCGTGGCCAAGGACAACCTTCCGATAGAGCGCATCATGTATAACAAGTTGAAAGTGGGCGAAGAATGGAGCGATGAAAAAATAAAAGCTTTCTGGAGATACCGCCAGGAAACAGCACAGTTGAACGCTCCTTATAATCAATTGAAGGATGACCAGGAATTTGAAAGATGGTGGGATGAAGGCCATCCCAGCCCGATCTCTAGTGCTAACAGAAGCGAAGCAGAGGGCTCTGAGGAGCAGGAGGAAGAAACGGCGGTATCATCCTCTTCAGCGCAGGGAGGCAATGTCTCCGAGCATGCCGCCTATGTGGGCACTAATGTGCTTTAACATATCAAGGGGCTCGCTTACACACACATGGGCTGCTAAACCGGTCAGGCTAATGCCCCATCAGAAGGATTCGACTGCCGAGGTTAGTGAGTGTCCGCCTACGAAAAGGCAACAAGACGGAAGTGTTATCTGACAAGCCACATGAACTCACCAAGGAGAAACACCCGGCCGCTAGTCAAATGCCGTAGTTTAAGGTGAGTTCAACACCGAGCCAATGGCCGCAATTACCACAGGTACAATTTCGGCCCTTCCTCTCTTATCTCATTCTTTCAAGATCCTCGCCACAAAGAATCCTGCCATTAGTCCGAGCCCTCCACCCTCTGCTTCTGGTCCAGCTTATTCCGTTGAATTTGCCCAATATTCGCAAGCCCAACCATTTATAATTACTCCTCCGAGCATGCTAACGCCTACTGCTGCCGCTCAGACTTTCCTCACCTCACTTTCCAAAAATATTCCTCCTATTGGCCCCCACTCTTTTTCTGATATGCTTACGGATCCCTTCCCATCGCAATAAGCCGAGCAATTCAGCAAATGAATTATTTTTCCTCTGCCTAATGGCCTTATCGACTAAATTCTGGCTCACCAAGGTAGTCGTTCAACCCTCACTGATAACCCCCAGTTAAGCTGCTGAACGCGGCTACACTTTTTCCTCCGCAAACCGGCTCACCCTCCAGAAGAAACAAATGCGCACGCCTATGAAAGTTACCTATCCCTACGCCCTGCCTTCTGGTGTTCCTTTCGCAGGTGGGCTGGTTTCATCACCAGCTGAGTTCATAGCACAGATAGATTGTGGAAAGGAAGCGCCGCATAAATAGAATGAGGCAACGAAAGGCAAAAGGATGACAATGCCCCCCAGCGAAAGAGAGTACAGGCTTCGTATGACGAGGCCCGCCAAGAATTAAAATTTGCAACTATGTACCCAAGGATAAACAAGCCCCAGGGAGAAATGCAACCGGAGGACTATGAAATTTATGCTGTCGGACTGGACATGAAGGTAGCCCGGCCACAAGATAAAGTCGAAATCATGGAGGAGACACAACGGGTGGTCACTTCCGACTTCCTAAAAACTGGTCGCCAGTTAAAGAAGAAGGATGAACAGCTCAAGGCAGCCAAGGACAGGGTGAGCTTTCTAGAGGCAAAGGAAAAATCCTTAGAGGCGGATATCGCTCGAATGACAGAAAGGGCGCTAACAGCAGAAAATGAGAGAAACAGGCTTCAGGGCGAAATTGCGAAGACCCAAGTAGCCGACCCAGTCTTATTAAAAGAATTGCAGAATCAAAACCAAGCAGCGCGACAGAGCCTACGGTCGATAGAGGAGGAGCTTGAACGCTTCCGCCTTGAGTACAGTCAGAGGATGGCAGAGAAAGGTGAGGAGATGGAGCGCCTACAAGAGCAGTATCAGCAAAAGGTACAAGAGAAAGAGGCCGAATTCAAAGGTCTGAAGACTAAACTGGAAGAGGAGCTCCGAGAGACAAAAGCTTCATTAGAAGAGCAATCGGCTAACCACTCTAGAGCTGAACAAACTTGGAATAAAGAAATGAACAGCTATGCAGAGCAGTTGGCGTCCGAGAGAAAGAAGAAGGCAGAATTGGCCGAGGCCCTCATTTCAAGAGACGCGGAGATTTTTCGCTTAGGGCCTCTCTGCTACTAGCCCCTACCCAACCTGATATCATCCCACTGGTCAGGCAATTGTACATTTCTCACTGGGAAAAAATCAAAACCTTCTACCTAAATCTGCAGCCTATCCTCCGGTTCATCGACAAAGCATTAAAACTCAATCAGGAAGCCCAAGACACAATGGAATAGTTCCCGCGTTTCGTCCTGGAAAAGGTTCCTGAGGCAAGGGACTTGCTAAATAAGCTATACTCGGTCTCAGACGAGGTCCTTGCCGGGGCGGGTATCGAAGATCGGGACACCGCTGCTCAAACGGCAAATAAATTCATTCATTGCCACTCCGCTTTCCAGCGTACTAAGGCAGCGGCAGCTTTTCTAAACAAGGCGCTGGATGGCATTCGGGGAAGTTTCTCTGAGTTGGGCAAGTTGGGATTGCCGTCTCCGTTCCTTGAGGATGGCACTATTGCCACAGCTGCACAGATTACGGAGGTTATTAAACAGAAGGAGAACGATCCGGAGGCATTCAAGGAATTCGGCAGCCCCCCAACAGCAGCAGATATCGAGGCGATCATTCATCCACTCTCTCAGCTGCTTTTCCATATCCAAGCAGGCGCTGGCCTACCAGAGGTGCTGCCTCACAAGGAAGCTATTGATCTCCGCGGGGCACAAGAGAATTTGCGCAGCATGGCAAAGCCGTCCGAAAGTGAATGGGTGCCTTTGCAGGCTGCACTTTCCAAGCTCTAACTCCATTCGCCCTATAGATGAAGGCTCTGGTCTGCAGAACCAGAGAGTTTTTGGGTTCTCCGTTCCTTATCCGAAACGCCCCTGATAGTCGCCAAAAGCTGTTGAAATAATGATTCAAGCAGCTCCCTTCGGGTTCTTTTTGTACACATTCGTGCGCTGGCCTGTGCATCTTCGAGTTTATTCGGCTTCCCGGCAGGTTTTGATCTTTCCCTTTGCGCATTTCTCACTTTGCAACTTCGGCTAGCGGCTCCCCTTTCGGGTCCTGAAATGCTGCGATGGGCGTCTACGTGTCTTGCCTACGGAGTTTTTTATTTTTTGTTGCTTTGTGTTCTCTTCGGGTTGCTAAGCCTTCCATAAAGGGCCAGCACTCCTAAGATTCTGAGAGGGGCCCACATCTTGGTATGTGGCGGCATATCGCAAACTTTCCTTACAGGGATAGAATATGCAGCTGCGGGCTGCGAAATATTTCTGTAGGCCTTCTTTATTTTCTGGCGGGCCCTACCTTCAGCCACGTGTCAACGGTTTGCAGCCTTTTAACAGCAACAGGGATGTGAACATCGCGGGTTGCGAAACGCGACCACGCGTCTTTTGCCACCCGGTTCATATGGCCTTCCCTCCATTTTCAAAGCGACCTCAGTCCCTTGAACACGTGTCGCTTCTTCGCAATCTCTCGGTAGCAGTAGGAGGAGTTTTCATTCGGGCCGCGATTTGTTGCCACGTGCCTTACACTGATTATCAAAGCAGGCTATGGGCTGGCTAAGCAAGATAGTGTTATCGGATGCCGCTCGTCATGGTTCTCTGAAGCGGTGGGCGACACTTGTCGCTTCGAAGCTTGGTTGGGACCGCTGCCATCATTACAAAGGGCACGCCTGCAACCGATCGACTGGATGCTATGTTCTGACTGGTTGCTCTTGTAACGGCATTGGGAATATTCTTATTCGGGCATCATTACGGGAGATTGTGGGATCTTTCTGTTACGGCTCTCCAAAGCTGTGGGATTTTGCTCTCCGGCTATATATACTCTCTCTGTCGAAGAAAGAGGGGTCCAATATTTTTGAAAGAATACTAGTTTTAGCAAGAGACACCAGGCCTCTTTTGCATGTTTATTCGCATGAAACTTTCAGACTGTGCCTATTGTTCGGCCTTTCTATTTTTCATGTTTTGATTAAACTGTAAACTGTGCTTCTTATTGTCTTAAGCACTTCATTTGAGGAGACTTCTATACATTGAATACAAACTTGCTTATCTAAATCATGTTTTAATGACTCTTCTTAGCAGTAAGAATGTATGCGATACTATTTTATGTCAATTAAATGAATTGTTTATGCTATAGCTTTAAGTTTCTGATGTTTTGGAACATAACAATAACATTGAGGCCCTTAAGTCTATGATTTATCGTGCCTATCAGTAAGCTTTGGCGCATTGCCTTAGATTAATATTTGTTTCATTATATCCGCTTCCTTTTCCCTTTCCAAAAGCCCATTATAGAAGAAGCCGGCTTCTTTAAAACCCGGAGGTCACTCAGTTTGGCGCAAAGGGTCCCCCTTGAACTGAGTTTCCCATAGACACTGTTATCTTGTCAAATTTTGGCGTCAACAGTCTCTCAATTATACCAACACTTTATTTGATAGTTTTTGATTCTATTCAATCAAGATCATCCTCTTGCCAAATCCCCTTGGGTTCATGCTTTAAAAATATTTAACAAAGGAATGAAAACTCTTCCAAACCTCTTTGACAGAGCCATTAATTTTTTTCTATCTTGGCTTGAGGAAAAGTTAAGATTTTGATTATTCAATCATGATCAAGAGACCTTCTGGATAGTTATTAATGCCATCCCTCCCCATATGGTTAACAAAATTAGAGTGAGGTTCTTCAAGACGGTGAAAATATTGGAAATGGTATCCTAAAACGCCATTTTGCAATTAGAGACCTTTCAAGGTATACAGGTATCTTACACCTCATTTCCTAATGGTGGACCAACTAAATCACCATTCACTTTTATTTTTCTCTTGGCACTTGTCCTCGAGGATTCTAAACTATCTAGGCCACCATTCTTGAGCCTAAATTGACTTATTTCGTGTGGTGCATTCCTTATCAAGGTCTTTCACTTGGCTCTCATTTGTCTCATTTGGGAGTTCTCGACCTCCACTGTCCTTTTTGTCAATAATTAGAGAATCTCAATCATATTTTTTGGGTTTGCACCAAAGTCAAAAAGCTTGGAGTTGGATACATGACTTCTTCAAGCCTGTTCAATCTAACCCCTTCTCATGACATATGGTTTTGTTGGGTGATTAACCTTGTATCCCATTTAAATTTTTCCAAATTTGATATGCTTTTATGGTGGAAATCCTTTTCAATATTTAGAAATATAAAAATTCATCTCTTTTTTGGTTGTTTGGCTAATGTTCATTTTTCCTTATACACGAAGCTATGAATTGCTTTAATGTGCATATGCAAATTTAGGTGCAAGGTTGCAAGGTTGCATTAAATGTTACACAAATGCAAGAGCTCTTTGATCACTAGGATGATGCTCCTACATGATTGCCAAAGTTTTAGCTCCTACCTCTTTCCCACTTCATGGGTATAAGTGTGATTGTGGTCAATTTTCTCAATGAGATTGAGGATCCCAATCTCAAGGCTCTAGGGATTGTGCTTCCCATGAGTGGTTTCAACCATCTTAGCCATAATTTTCCTTTTCTCATGGGTGTGGTGCTTTTGGTTGGTTGGATTTTGGCAAGTTCCCTCACCTAGAAGTGACTATTTCCCTTGTTTGTGCTTGATAACCTATTGACAAAGACCAAAAGGAAGGTGTTTTTATTGATTGGAAGCCTATTGATAACAATTCCATTTTCATTGACGTATGAAGCAAACTTGATAACCATATTGCACTCACTTAACACCTTCACTTTTTCATTTATATTTAACTTAACATTGTTTTGAATATATTTTGTTTTTTGGTTTAGACTTGATCCCACCTAAACTCTAAAAGTCAGTATGACTTTGTATGAACTTTTTGTAATATATTATTATCTTCTAAACTAATGAAAAACTTGTTCAATTTGTTTTGAATTTGAAGTTTTGTAGTTGTGAACATTTATGTGGTGGGAAAACTCAGCATTCAAATTAGAATGAGCTCCATTTTCCCGGTGAGGACATTTTCAAATAGCAGATGACAGGGGGACTGGGGGGAAGTTGAGTAGCAGCAATTGCAAGAGTAATTTGAACCCCAATAGGCAATTCTTTTGCGTTTGCGTCTGGTTTAATTTCATTTACGTGGACGGTATTTATGGGCAGCAAGCGAGGTAAGCTTCCCCATGGTTGTTTGGCTGCCAATAATTGCATGCGTAGTATTAGAGTTTGTTATCGATGGTTTGTGAAATTAGCAGGGATACCTGGCGTGAGGTGGAGCGACATTGTAGGTGAGGATGATCACCCCCCTGCGGTATACACGCGTAAGGGAGGAGCTCAAAACAACAAGAAGAAGCAGAAGCATCCCCAGTAAGTCATGCAATGCAGTGGTTTCATTTTTTTCATTCCGCTGTTGAAATTTACGACAGCATGTGTTCGGGGTTATTTTCTATCACAGAATCGATGGAGATGGTGATGGCGATACTCGGCCTCCTGCTCTTGCGCGGAATACTCGCAGGCAAAGTTGGATTTGCCGAGCGCTGTCTTCTAGGTTAGCATTACCTTACCCTCAATTTATAAGCTGAAAGTAAACAGTGGGCACCTTGTTTGTTATTTAGAACTTTAGACACTTCAAATAACAAACAGTGTACTGGCTGTTTTACCTTTTCCCAATTTATATAGAAAAAACAAGTAGCCATTCTTAAACTGAACAACAATCTAGTGTAAAGATTGCGTATTGTGTGGCAGAGGAAGAAAGAGCATTGCATTTCCTGTTGCACAGGATGGACGTACATACAAAGGGAGAAAATCTAAGAAGAAAGGCCAATCTAGAGTCCCAAATGTAAGGCTTGCACTTTGTGAGGCGGTTTCAACTATTTAAGATGAATATTTATGTTTGCAAAGATGTTTGGGTAGAACTGTAGAGTCTTGTATCAACTTTTTTGAATTACACTCCGTGATCCACCAATGAGAAAGTCAGAAAAGTTTTAAAATATTGTCATGTTTTTGATTGCTTATACTTTGTATGGTATGTCACGACTCAAAATCGTATGATATATGGAACTACTCATTTTATCCACTGCTGGCATTTGCAGAAAAGGGTGGAAATCCCTCCAATTCATTTTGTTGAGGAAAAAAAATCTTACTTTGAAGAGATTGATTCTTTTGAGTTGGACGAGGAGGAGGGCCCATCACCTGTGCAAGGAATTCACCCAAGATTGGCAGCTCTTAGCAATTTGGTTCCATTGCAGAATTTGGTTAGGGATCTTGATGTTGTATGGGAAGCTTCTGGAGATGAATCTTTTTCACATAATTCAGATGGTGAACTCAGCAGTTGTTCAGATTTGCTATCCCTTATACTCAAAACTCCTTCAGCTTTATCTCAGTCCTCGGCATCTTCAGATATTTTAATATCATCAGATGGAATTTCATTCCATAAGGTTAAACCTTCAAAGCAATCTCCACCTGAAGTATCTCAGTCATTAACATCCTCAGATGAATTTTCAATCCATAAGATTAAATCTTCAAGGCATGTGTCTTTGAAAGAGTTAAGTGAAAATCAAGATGTAACTACTGAATGCCCTGATCGGGGGAACGTCATTCAAGAACCTGTGAATACCCAATTGACTGTTCAAGAGAATAGAAACAAGTCTTCATTTTCTGATGCAAGTTCCATTTCAGAGGCTTTTGGAAAAATGCAGATAATTGGTGCGCAGAAATCTCAGAACGTTGAGGAGTGCAAAAATATAGAAGGTAAATATGTGGAGGAGGATGATGAAACTGGAGTGTCAACTATTGAAGATCCATTTTCACTATTGACTTCAGAAGAAGATGAACCTTATGAGTTGCCAGCCTTGGAAAAGTTACTTCAAATTTGTGGGCAGACAAAGCCGATGAGACTATTTGAAGCATTCTCTGAAGTTTGGTTTGTTCTCCTTTCCTTCTTTTACATTCTGGCAAAGCTTATTTTCTCTCTGAATTTGTTATTTTTTGCAGCCTTTGTTTTAGATATACTTATATTTTAGTCTAGGTGCATATATTATTATATACGAACCTTTCCACTGGTGGAATTCTTTTTGAATTTAGAAGGTTCTGCACTCTGTTGATAAATGATGTGACAAATGCAGGCCAGAGATGAGCTACTATAACACATACATAAAACATCGAGAGATAGTATGCTGCAAATGAGAGACATGTTACAAAGTTTTCTAACAAACTCAATGCTATATTCACATTCCTCTAAAGAAATATATTAAATTATGTTTTGTTTTGTTAGTCTGTAATTCTCTAAAGCATGTGTAGAAGCTGAATCTGAATCAATTAAATCCTGGTGATGATTTGTTAGTTATTGGTCAGTACTTGTCAATTTAACATTTGGTTTTTTTTTATGTGGTTCAAAAATGCTATAAAAGTGCTATCTATTGACAAGGTCTTGTTGGCTTATTAACCTCTGAATCTGGGTTAGTGTGGGCTGGCTTATTATCCTCTCTCTGTCCACACAGCGGCTACAAAACCCTAGCCATGGAAGGAAGTCTCAGTTCGCTACCCTACATTCCTCTTCCCAATCTGCCATTACAGATTCAAGTTTAATGTTTCTCATTTCTATGGTGAGGGAATTGGAATTTGCAAAGCCCTATTTTGCTAATCAACTCTGTTAATCTGCCAGAGAAAAATCATTCATTCTCTCAGGCCGTCATCAATCGATATCTGTGCACCCATCTAAAATTTACTATTAATTTCAGTTTTCTTATTATTAAACCTTAAAGAAATTGCAAGCATCCTTAAACTTCAGTGTTGCATGCTAAGTAAATTCTAATTATTTTAGTAGGATTGCTGCCACCCAGCATCACCAAATAGTATTTATTTTATTTTAAGGAGGGGGCATTACAACCCATCCTCATATCTGAGCAAAAAGGGCTTAAAATTGACACTAAAATAGTGCAAGCAAATCTGACCACAAATTGCTAAGCCATCCACAAAAGATCCTATGGATAGATATGAATATGCCAACTGGATAACATCACTGCCACACACATTCTGCCATGTCAATGCACTTGATACATAAACTAGAGAATATAAAATGTTGGATATGTTGAGGATATTGGAGCAAGTGGATGCCAAAATATCATAAACTAGATGTGTGGCCAACCCGAACGTGTTTCATTTGAAACTAGGTTTAATATTGCATTGGGTTTGCAAAAGCATTAAAGGCAAAAAGAGTGAAAATGGAACCAAAGGCCTCTGATGTTTACAAAGGTGCAAGAAGCTGATACTTTCTGCATGTAGAGTTCCTTTGGACTTAGGTTGCTCTTACTTGTGGTTCTACATCCTTTCCTCCTATGATCCAAGTCTCTCTTCCACATTCCATATGGATCAAAACCTTTGCTTTTATGGTGAAACTTAGGTAAAAATGGAAAGTTTTACTCCCATATTTTTAGCACCTTTGGTGCCAACACACTTGTATGGGCCAATTTGTATGGGAAAACTCACCCTTGTGTTGTGGTTCTTTTTGCAAATAAAACGAGTCACTACTAGTTGCTTGCAATGCTTCATCAATATTGCCTTTTAGCTTTGGATATTGAGGTAATTTGAATGGGTATGAATCAAAACCGTAGACCTTGATATAAGTGAAAGTGGGTAATTGAATAAACAAATCAGCCCACTAATATGGCCACCCTAGCATGCTCTAAGATGTGGACATGGTTCTCATTCTCCAAGTTTCTCAGTGTTAGCATCAAGGAAACATCATTGGCCCTTTGTAAGTGTTCTTCCCACATCTTGTCTAGCCTTGTGAAAGGACTTTGCTTGGGAGATATTAGCCAACTATTTATGAATATTGTCAATAATGAGATGAACCTAGATGATGTAACTCGTTCCTTTGCAAAGGATGTTGATGATATAGAACATCCAATCAAAGTTTGAAAACTTGGACTTGGTGTGGACTCGGCAGCCCAAAATAGGACTCGGACTTGGGACTCGACACAAAACTTGGCTAGGACTCGGCAAAGAAGAAAACCGTAGTTTTACAAAAAAACAAAAATAAATTAATGCAGTTAGAGAACATAAGACTAATTTGATTATCAATTTCTCATAATTCAAATATTACACATGTTATATGACCTTCAAACACTCAATATTTGAAATTTCATCTTTCATACTCGTAGTTTCAAACTTTCAAATGAAAAAAACAAACAAACAAAAAGTTTTAAACATTCATACTCATTGTTTCTTGGTGATGCCAAGAGTCCTAAGTTGGGACTCCGGAGTTCAACTCTAGGACTTGCACGAGTCACTCGCCAGGACTCGGGAGTCTTAGCCTCGACTCTCTAGGACTCGGCTCGGGAGCCCTTGGCAAGTCAACTCGGCAAGCCCTAGGACTCGTGAGTCCAAAGAGTCTTTTAGAGTCCTAGAACTATGCATCCAATACTTACATATTTGCGCCTAAAGCTGCCTTGTTACTTTGTTCAAGAAAGTAATCGTTGTTTTGACCTATTCTTTGAATTTGTTTTGGTCTCTCCTTAGGTCTATCAACCATTTGTTCCCCAACTCATTTGACTTCCCTCTACATTGTCCCATTTGAATTGATTACTTGAGTTTTCTCGAATGTTGCAAGCTTAGGGCTATGTCAAATGCATTTGAAGTCAATTTGCAAACAATTTGATTCTCGAAAGTCCTTTTCTCCTCAGTGTTTAGATTGTAATGGTGTCGATGTGCAATCATTTATTCTAGAAACTAGATTGTAACTGGGAACATTTCTGCTTAAACCAAGCCACCATCTCTTAGCCTTTTGGAAAACTTGTTGCCCGCTTTGACCTTATCGCCAATTTTCAGATCAAGAATATTTATATGACCCTGTTGGCGTTTCAATTCGCACCTCTGGAGTGCGTATTGGAAATGGACAACTATGCACAGATAAAGTGCTCTTCAAATTCGAAGGGGAAGCTCCCTCTTTGCTGATTATGCTTTTTTAAAAGAAACAACTAAACTAATGGCCGATCTTTTTGTTCTCAGCTTAAGAGCACAAGGTTTATAAAACTCTTTGTGTCGTAGTTGAGATTTTCTCTAGTTTCGTAAATCCAACTACAACTAAGCCTATGCGAAAACGCTTCTAATTTCTCAAGTAAATTCAGAGCAAGGGAAATTAAAAGTAAACAAGTATGATTTTTTGACACAAAAGCTCAAATAAACTTGCATCCAACATTCACCCGAAGACTCACTGTACTTTCGTTTGTAAGCTGAAATAAAGATTACGGAAGCGAATTACTGAAAGAAATGAGACATTGGATCAGAGCACAAAGGCGTGAGATTTATTTCCTCAAAGCTTTCTTGAACAACAATAGTACATCTAGGACAGCAAATTGTATGATGAAACAAACACACAATAGACATTCAAACAAGCTTTATAACATGACATTAAACAATAAACTAAACAATGATTTGCAGCCATAAGTAAGCATACAATCTTGTTCTTACACAATGTGAACCAACACTGAATAGCAATATTTTAGGCGAAAGTAGTGCAACAATTTGTTATCACCAGCAAAAGTTAAACAATTATGTGCAAGGCTGCTCTTA
The DNA here is from genome assembly GCA_007258455.2 of Sequoia sempervirens. Lineage (NCBI taxonomy): Eukaryota > Viridiplantae > Streptophyta > Pinopsida > Cupressales > Cupressaceae > Sequoia > Sequoia sempervirens. The sequence goes on along the minus strand of VDFB02392921.1, from coordinate 5,605 downwards.
TTTATAGAAGTTCAAAGGAGTAGGGAACCCTAAAATCTCCTTGAGTTAACATTAGTTGTTGCCAACACGCAAGATTTATTCCTATGTCTAAATGTATGCAACTTAACAGTTAACTGGAAAAGCTACCCCAGTAAATTGATTCTAAACTAAACTAGAACTCCATATGTACATAGGTGCCTCCAAAATAGACATGCATGATTGGTGGGACAACGAGTTAACTTGGAAAGAAGCATCAAGTTTAATTGCTGTGTCTAATGTCTATTTGGAAAAGGTGGGATGTCCTGACTTAGTAGTTCATTGGTTGTGATTACGAGCAATCAACTTCTCCAAGAAGTTGTTAACTGCCTCATCATCTGGAGGTCGTCACATGTCTCAACTGTCATTTTACTGCCTGTTAGCAACTTTAGTAATCTTGGAAATATTTGCACACTTCAATTGGTAGTTCATTGATTGGTAACTTTGGCAGCTCTGTAACTAGAGTGATGATCTTTGTTTCTTCTGTAGCTTCACGCTTTTGATGCTTTTCTTGATTTGAGTTCCAATGATAGAGTTTTGCATGATCAAACCACAAAGTTTGACTACGAACACTTTAGCTATGAGAAATGCACACGAACTCGTTGCACACCTAGAGTTCCAACGGTATTCAACCCTCTAAATTGGCCTTGAAAGGCTATTAGATACACAAGTTACGAATACTGTAACGGCCTATCCCTTGCGTAAATTAAAATTTTTCTAAATTTTACTCCAAACATATAAAGGTAACAAGTAACAAAGGCATTACAATAATTTTTTTCCTTTCTTCATTGATAAATGCATACAAGTTACAATATATTTCCATATGAATTCCATTTTCATTTCAAATATAAATTAGAGTACAAAAGTAAAACAATTACATACATAGCTCGAGAGCTTTTGAACAAATAGTAGTAAGACGGTCCAGGTTCCTTTTCTTAAATCTTGGTGCATCGACCGCTTGTTGTGGAGGAGAAACATCACTTGGGTGCTTTTCCGCCAACCATGGACTTATAATGCGGTCCCCCGCACACCTATCGTTCGATAGATGGCCCTCCCTTCGAAAGAAGAGATTGGTAGGGTATCCATTAACAATAGCCAACTGAGCATAGTGCTGTGTCCTACACAACTAGAACCTTGCTATTTCACAATCTCAAACTAGTATAAGGATCACAATGAACTGACAGTGTAGTCTCAACTAACTCACATCTATGTGGAAGTCATACATTTCACTACTTTGGCCAAAGTATTTCTCATTTAGTATTTCGAATGGTCATCTATCATAAACACTACTCAGGGCCGATTTGACTTAAGGCTATCTTACACTATGCATAGGCTTAGTCCTTCACTGGATTATCTATTGTCCCAGACTATCCTACGACAATCTAATCTACTAGAAATGAATCAGCATAACAAGTAAATCACTTAATCCCTCCTATACTAGAAATCTTTATCCTAGGAGTCTCTCAAGCTTACCTTAGTTAACCTATTAACTTTAAGCTGACTGAATATACTTGACTCCGCCTTCATTTCGATCCTATTAGATATTAACTATTTCCATCGTATTCTCCTTATATGGAGATTATACAAAACATGCAATTTTCATACTAAATGCATTTTAAATCTTATCTTAAATTCCTTCACATAAATTCCCTCTTATGCATAACCAATAAACATTTCCCTTAAATTCTTTTACATAAATTCCCTTTACATAAATTCCCTACAACTAAATTGCATTCAGGAAATAACTTCTAGCCTTTACACACACAACAATCACAAAGAAAACAGAAACATAATAATCAGATTCAAAATTGTAAATTGATGAAGGTTTTCATGCTTGATTATAAGCTCTCTCCAATACGCACTTCCAGACCTTCTTTCAATAAAGCCCTCAGTATTGAATGACTTCTCACTCAAAAACAAACTTCTCAAATGATGGTTATTCACTCAAAAATGGACTCTCAAATGTTGAATACTCAGCTGTAATGGATATATATTCAGACTATGGTAATTTATTGGTAAATCCATTGTCTTTATCACTCAGAAAACAGAGTATGATTTTAGAAATATGGAATGGTGGAACAAACTTAGAGTATTAAGAAAAATCGGATTCAGAAAAGTGTAGTATGAAGAATGTTAAGGCGTCTATATATAGAGCCCAAAAACCAACGACTTCCACTCTTGCAGGCATGTGGAATGATAGAACTATGTTTTGAATAGTTCAAATGAGATAAGTGGTGGTTTTCTATTCCCTTACTTAGCATTTCAAGAGGTGATTCAACCTCTATTCTTGCCAGCAAAACAAGAAAATTTCAACTTTGCACATGGTTAAAAGAAGAAATCAACACCTACAAGAACTCACCAGAAATGGCGCCAACTGTGAAATGATTCACCTTTTAAGGAAATGGTCATGGCTAAACTCAAAACACCTCATCTCCTAACAAGCTGCGTCGCCCCTATTCCTTAGCTGGGTTGAATTCCTCTCCTAGGCGAAGCACTCTTGCGTGTTCTTCTTCCAGCGCCATATTTTTCATGGGTAAAACTCTTCAATAGTTTGTAGCAAATATTTTGTTTTTACAAAAGTTCAAACATTTAACTTTCAAATATATCGATTTCCCTTTGTGAAAATGATTTAAATTCTTCCAAATGAGAATAGCCCGATTCTCATATATTTGGCTAAAAGACATATATTAATTTTCCATAGTTTAACTTTAATATTTACTCCAAGTGAAATATAATCTATTTTCCATTTTAAGAGATTTATAATATTATTAAACTTCAGAAATAAGTTAATTTCCAAAGTGGAGACTAATTTTAGAAAATAATTTGATTTCCATAAATTGAGAAATCAAATAAAATATAATTTCATTATATATATTTTTTTATATAAATATTATTATAGTCTTAAATATATTAAACATATATATATATATTTAAATACCCGAGTATTTATTAATATATATATATATATATATTTTAATATAACTATAATAATATTATATATTATCCATAATATATAATTACATATATATATATATATATAATATATCGTGAGCTAGTCAGCAACCCCATATATAAATTAATATATATACATTTTTATGTAAAGTCATCAAGCAATAATAATATTATATTATTAATATCCACATATAATAGATAGCTAGTGTATATATATATATACCCACTCAACCTATTCACTTATGTCCATTCACGTTATCCTCACAATGATCATAGTACAGTAAGTTAGACAAACATATAAACATTAGTCACAAAGCACAAAGAAGTAAACAAGACTCCTAAAGCCTATGGATGACTTATCAAGACCAACTTAACTGACTTGGTTCCTCCAAACCTATAATGACGTGTGTGTATATGCTCAATTGGTTCTTGTTATTGTTTACTCGACCAACTCCTCTTCCGAGTGATATTTCTCCTCTGCTTGGAGGAATGTTTCGCATACTTGCATTCAATGACACGACAACGAAAGTCATATGTTCACAACAAAGCAGTATACATGAAACTTCTCAAAAGTTAGAATAAACATTATTCAACAACTTGCATGCAACATTCATCTAGGATTACATCAATAGAAATAACAATCATTAAATGGAACACACTCATATTGATAACAAGAACAACATGTTTTATTCATCACATTGATTCAGTCATTACAATCAATCGCCCTATGCAATAGTAGCTATACAATCGGGGTGTAACAAATTCATATGGAATCCGAGTGTTTACGCCTGTCAAATTGTCCAAAACAACCACTAATTGTGCTCGATGTTCTGAAGTGTGGTTTAGTCTATGCCTTCCAAAGTGTTCAAGTCAACCTCTGGATGCACTTGATGCAAATTGGTGTTAGCTGTTCTTATGAAATCGTGAATCAAGACCGATTTGGTCTTGAATTCAGTTTGAGTGAATTGCATTTTGAAAAAGTAGACTGTTGATTGTAAACGTGGATATGTTCGGGCAACTTTTTCCGGTGAAGCTAAAAATAGCTTCTGGTGAGGCTAAAAATAGCCTGTCGAGGGGCAACTTTTACGAAAAATTATGAGACGTGGGTTTTGTAAAGAATACCTTGTTTAACAAACCCACAACGTCAAAAATTCAAAAAAGTGATTTTTCTCTTGACATGGAATGACTTCTCAGAGCAGAAGCTGCAAGGGGCAGCGGGGGCTTCAAAAGCTTTTTTTTTTTCCTGAAAAATTCTGGCACATGGGTTTTGTTGATGCTTGAGGGCTAAACAAGCCCAGTTTCTTCATTTTTTGAAATGAAGACTATTTTTGGAAACCCCAAAAATAGGGGCTAGCAGGGCAATTTTCTCGAAAAACTTTGGCACGTGGGTTTTGTTGCCAATACTGTGTTGAACATACCTAGAAAGCCAGATTTGTGAAAAAGTGTCGTTTACTTGGACATGTAAGAGAAAACCTAAGACAAGGATAGAAGAAATGTGAGGGTTAGAAGATAGAAGTTATAAACTGCCTCCTTCAATGCTCAAGAAAAGCACCTCTGTATAAACCCAATATGATGAATTCCTAGCAAGAACGTACTGAAAAGATGGAGTATGGAAAAATATTCCTCTATGCAACCTGAACCTGGAACTGCAAAGAACATTGAAAATGGCCTTTGTTAGATCCTTCAAATGGCTTTTGGAGAGAAAATAGCTGATTTTAGCTTCAACCTCCAAGAAATAATGGAGAGATGACGCCCATGCATGAATAAATAACCATTTTGGAGGTGGGAGTTGTTAGTTTTAGGATCAAACATGAAAGCAATCAAGAATGCAACACATAAGACAATGAACACCACAAGATACCATGGGAAAACCCTCCAACTCGAGGGGAAAATCCCAACAAATATATCGCTTATATATTCTGGAATAAGAGCAGAAATCTGCTTACAACTCAGGCCCAACACAAGGCCGAATTTGATTCAATGAATAATAGCACCTCTCCTAGATGCGAAGATACAGAATGAATATATTTCTCCTTGAAATATATTCGCTGCAACAACATGATGATCTGCTGCTCAAGATAATGATCTGTTGCTCAAGATAATGATCTGCTGCTCAAGATAACAATCTGCTGTTCAAGATCATGACCTGCTGCTCAAGTGCGAACTCTGCTGCTCAAGATCATGACGTGCTGCTCAAGTGCGAACTTCTTCAAGGAGTGAGAATATGATGAATGAACTTGATTGACAAATGAGAGATCATCACCTTATATTTATACAAATCATTGTGTCTCTTCATGTAGGTCAGCCTCATAAGACAATAGCAATAATTAAATAAATATAATTTCTTTAATGAGGTCGGCCCTATTTAATTATTCACAATAATTAAATATTATAATATAGTGCCAAGTGAAGCGCCTCTTCACTTTAGTTATCTCAATAAAATAAATAGCCGATAGGCTATATGCAATTTTATGTCTTGACTAGGCTAGAAGAATGAACCCGAAGCTGTAATAACTTCAACAAGAGTGTTAGTTAGGTGTGCCAACCCTAATTGAGGAGTCAATTTCTATGCATGCCTCGCTAACTAAAAATTCTTCTCTAATTTTAGGACACCATATGTAAGAGGAAGCATGCAAAA
>VDFB02392919.1:0-48002 GCA_007258455.2 Sequoia sempervirens | reverse complement strand
AACCCTAGAATTTGAAATTTTCTCGAAAAAGCTGTGATATGGGTTTTCTTCAGAAGATTGATTTGAGAGGACCCAAATGGTTGAAAACTGAATGCACTGAGGATCTCACTTACATGCAAAATAAAAGCAGCTGCTGCAACTTGATGAAGTTCTTTGAAAATTTCCTTCAGAAGATTGAAGTGAAAAGACCCAGATGATTGAAAATTTGAAAACCTTGGCCTTCTCTTTGAACAATTTGATCTTCTGGAAGAAAAAGCTTGAAAAAGCAAGGGTTTATGCTTGCTGATTTGAAAAATCTGATGAAAAACCAGCAAATATGAATTCTTGAATCGTAAAAATTCTTCAAACTCGCTGCTCCAACTTTCTCCTTTGAAGGCTACCTGCAAAAATAATAAAAATAACATGAAAGAGAGGTGTTAAATAGACTTAGGGTTTTGCTTTTACTTTGCTTTCTTTTGCTTTTATTTCCAAAACCCTAAAATCTCAGCTTCATGGAACTTGGACGCCTTCCTCCATTTGCAATTTTGAAAACTTTGAAAATCTCGAAAATTCTTCTAAGGCATGAGAAGTTGGGCGCCCTTCTTCACCAGGGGTGCCCACTTTAAGCAGTGTTAGTCAAATTTTTGATATTTTCAACTTTTCACCATTTTGACCCCCTTCTTCGCCTTCGATTTCCGGTTTGTAGATTGATCTGATTGGCGAGCTGAAGGTTTCATCACGGAGTTGGACTGATTCTGAGAAGATTGTTTTGGAGGCGTTCCTGGCTAAAACCCTCATTTCGGCCTTCGAATTCATAGGTGCCTTTTCCTTCCAGGGGCGTCCATTTTACCCAGAGTGAGCCATGTTCATGATCTTCAATTTCTTCATTAACTCCTCTTCTACAGATGATCTCGTCGAATCTGGAGCTCCGGACGTCGGATTGTTTGCCTATTGTACTCATCGCGAAGCTGACGAGATATGAGGAGAGGTCTTCTGAGATGAACTCTATCAAAAAATGAATTTTAATCCCTTAAAAGCTTGGGTGCCCTTCTTGACTGGGGGCGCCCACTTTCACCAGACTTAGTTTATTTTTTGATTTTTGTGTGTTTGCTTCTGGATTTTGAAATTCAGCTCTTGTCGGACCCTCCGTTCGGCGCTTCAGATCTTGCAATTGCGACCTCTGATTGACGTGCTGGATATCTCGTTGGAAAGCTGGATCAGACGTGAAGAGATCGTATTAGACACTTCGGCAAAATCCTCTGTTTGAGCTCCTGAAAACTTGGGCGCCCTTCTTCACCAAGGGCGCCCAAACTCACCAGACTTAGTCATTTTTATTTGTTTTTCAACTTCGAGTTTGAAACGTTCATTCTGTACTTTTGACTTCGACCTGAATTCACTAGAGTTTGGGCAGTCGGATAATCTGACGGAGATAGGCACGTTGAAGCTGGCTGAATACTGAAGAGATCGGGCATATTTTCCAACCCTAACTGTTGAGTTAGGTGCCTCAAAAAGTTGGGCGCCCTTCTTCACCAGGGGCGCCCAAAATCTCAACACTTAGTCAATTTTGTCATCTTTTTCAAATTTTTCGTTTTGACCTCCATGTGGATACCTCATGTTCAGCGTCGAATTCTGGATGACTGGATCGCCTGATGACTGCATTGTTGAATCCGTTGCGAAGCTGACAGAGAATTGAGCAACTTTGACTAGAAGTGTAAACCCTGATTTCATCATTTGATGCCCTAAAAAGGTGGGCGCCTTTCTCTTCTGGGGCGCCCAAGTTTGGCAGTGTTAGAAAATTTTCCATCATTTTTCAACTTCGTCGTTCTTCGCGCTATCACCAACTCGCCTTCTGCTAAATGCCTGAATGCTGAATCTAACGCCTGGTAGCCGACAGACCTCCATTCATGACCTTAGAGCTCCTGATATGCTTATGAAAAAGCAGAATAGACCCACTAGGGCAAAACTGATTATTTAGAGATTCTGATTGCACTAGCCTGATATGGACGTGTTTTAAGCCAATCAAAATCAGTTTGGACCCTGACGGACCAACTTTCTATTTTTAGAAAGTTTTTCCAGAATCCATTTCCAAAGAAACCCAGAAAAACCCAGAAAACGTTACCAATTTTAGAAAATTTCTAAAAATAGTAGTTTTCCTAAAATTTAGGGATGAAAAATTGAGATCTGGGTTTTGTAGGTTATGCTGCTCTGAGCAGACCCAGATCGTCAGAATTTGGAAATTTTGCGTTTTAGCACCTCATGCAAGACATGCACACCCAAAATTTGACCTTTCTGATTGATTTAACAAGACTTTTACTCATTTCTTCAAAATATCTAAGTGTAACAAAAAATTTTAATTTTGGGGTACAACACAATGAGAGCAACGATTCGCTGCTCACAAGGAACTCCATGAACTCAAAAAGACTCATTCTTTTGTAAGTTGGAAAGTTGGGAAAATGCACCTTCACTTTATTGGTCTTCTTCCACCTCTTTTGGAGCCTCTTCTTCCTCTTTCTCATCCAAATGTGATTGCTGTTCAGACATTTCAGACGCTGATTCATCAGCAGAATACACCTCCAAGTGATGCATTTTGCCTCTTTCGATGCAGTTGTGTCTTGGGGCTCAAGGCTCTTTACAAGTGAATCAGTGATCTATAGTATCTTCCTTCGGAGCTCATTTCAGAGGAAATCATCAATCCAAGATGGAAACTTCTTGGTCTGATTTGCATCTTTGTGAAAGGGCCTGTTATCTTTCTTGTGTCTAAAAGACTTTGACTGAAGTCTAGGCCTAAGGGTAGCCAACTCCATACTCCTTGCTTTTCTGATAGCCTCTTGTAGAGTTGGTGGGTCAAAGGCCTTTACCGATCCCTTCAATGGTTCCATCAGCCCTTCATTGAAAAGGATTACTAGCCTCCTTTTTGTAATGTTGGGCACCATCACGAAAAGTCTTTGGAACTCGGAAATGAACGAATCAAGAGAACTGTGTCGTCTTTATTGGGCAAACTCTCAAAATTTCATGTTAGGATCCTTATGACCAAATCTTTCAATGAGTTTGTTTGTTGGTGAATTCATCATAGGTATTGTTGATGTGATTTTTATGACTGCACCAATCAGCAGAACAAAATGGTCCGAAGGCTACTCCGTTCTCTCTTGATCAAAGTATTCTGTGTGCTAAGATTGCGAGATAGATCACACGTTCAACTCCAAGGTTCCGAAATATTTGGAACACCCTCAGTTGGTTTGATGTGAATTGCTGTTTTCACGAGGGGACTTACACAATTGTTCAGAATACTTGCAGTAAACAACAGATATATGCTTTGAAGGGGATTTTCGTGTGAATGATTTAGCCCTGAAGTGCGAGTCTCCTAAAACTAACCAAAAGTGTGCGGAATTGAATGGCTGCAGAGATTTAGAAAATCTAAATTTTAACCTAAATGCAAGGGATGTTAAGCTTAATTTCAATGGACTTCAACCAAACGTTGTCTAGCCTCCTGTTGGACAGCTTTGACAAGGTTAGTGCAATCTTCAAAGGAGAAAAAAGGATGTTCAAATCACGATTCAATGATGCAAGTACCATCACAACGATGCATAGCTACGCATGAATCTTGACCGAAGTTAAGTATAAAAGTTTTCCAGTTAACCACGCAGGACAAACTTACCATCAGTAAGATTGTTAGTGGTATGGACTCAAGAAGCTCATTTACATCAAACCTAAACACCCATAACTAACTATTAGCATGAAAATTAAATCCTACTTGAAGTCAAAGGAAGAAGAAACCTCACAAACTACTCACAACAAAAGTTGAATTCACCATCAATGAAATGCTTTTATTATGATTAGCCTTCGTGACAATCTCTTACAAAAATTCTCAAAGGGAGAATTCCCCTTTTCCTTCAAACAATGCAATGGAAACTATTCTAACTCCAAAAATGTCTACTCTCTATTCTGCTCTAATATCAACTGATTGCTAACTACTAGTGTACAAATGAGGGGACTCCCCTTTATATAGCTGGCCAACCTCAACGGATGGTCCAGATCAAATTACAATGGAGGGCTTAGATCGAGCCACCTCAGCCCTAGACAAGATTAACCCTAAAAACTGCCAGAAGGTGGAGGAGTGGCGTCATAAATGAACCCAAAAATAGCAGATTCCTCCTTGACCACTATGGGCAATTAATGCCCACTATCCCTCTAGAAGATTCTCATCCATGACCGTGTTTCCATTGCTCTTTTATCTGACCGTGTAAGCTACGAACTGGGCCAGCACTGAATCAACTTCCTCAGAAATCGCCGGAGTGAGATTGAGCTGATATTCAAGAATACCCACCATCTCCTCCCATCGATCGCAAGACTTTCTCCAAGTCTCAATAGACTCCTGTGTGCTTTGAATAATTGCTGAAAACGTAGAGATGTTCTCAAAGTCAAGTTGAGAGAACATCTGCATCTTGGAGAAGAAAGGCTGCAACCTTGCCTTCACTCCATCCACCTCTATTTCCTCGGGAGCTAGCCTCTTGGCGAACAATGCATCCAATGTGTTGAGGATGCCTTCGTGAATATTCCTCATTGCCTTCTTGATTTTATAAGACTTTGTAGCTGCTATGTCAAAGAAGCCCTTTGCAGTGAATGCAGCTGAATGCCACCTAAGAAAATCATACCTGTCCCCATCCTGGATCACTCCCTCATTTACCAAAGTTTGCGTGGGCACACGCATCAGAATAGCAAGGCGAGGAATAGTCTTGTCCTGGAAAATATGGGTGTCATCCCAAGCTTGCTCGACACCATCTAAGCATGAGAGGATACCAGACGCTCTCTGAAAAGAGGAGACAAGATCAGTCATGAATTTCTCTGCTTCAGTGTGAGCATCGCCTATCCACTTATCTCCTCGTATAGCTCTATTCATTTCCTCGAGCCCACTGATTGATTCTCGTGGCAGCTCAGGTGGAAGCTCCACCGCTGGGTTCTCTTGAGCAACTGGACGCGCTAGATGTTGCACATATCTGACCAATGCCCTGTGCTCCTTCTTCAATCTCTTATACTTTCCCTCCTTTTTCACCAGCCTGTCCTTCAACGCTTGGAATGAACTTTCAGCTTCCTCAACCACTTGCACTCCAAAAGAACGTCCCAATTCAATTGTGGTGACGGTGTAATTCTTTGGCATTGCGTCACATAAGTCATGATCTTCCCTTGGAACGTCAATATGGAGGGTGCGTGAACCGGCCTCATTAGTCTCCATTTTCGAATACTTCCTTGCTCTCTTCTTTTTAGGCGACTTACTTGTTCTATTTAAAAGTTCCTCCATCTCTATTGCCAGGTCAGCATCATCGTCCTGATCTCTCCTTATTGCATGTGAGAGCCAACTACGCTGAGTGTCGTAAACAATAAGGGGCTGCTCTTCAGTTGCCTCCACTTCACGAACCTCCTCTCGAGCAATATTTTGTTGAGGTTCATCTATCTCCATATGTTGATTACTCTCCTCATGGGCTCCAACCCTTGACTCTATGATGTCTTCCTCTTCGAAAGCTGTCTCAAGCGCATAATCAAAGTGGGTATCTGTTTCTATTTCTTCTCCCTCATTTGGCGGATTGGCATCTTCAGGAACATTAGCACTCTGACTGTCTAGCTCTCTTGGCATTTGTTGGTTAACTTCTCCAACCTCTGGTGCTTCATTCATTCGAACCCTTTGATCTGCAAACAGCGAGACTTCGCGCACGCTAGAGGAATGGGTCACTAACTGAGAAGATGATGTATCCTCCGATCCCTGAGGTTCTGGCTGAATAGGTTCTTCCAGCTGTGGTGGCTCCACAGCCTAGACAATTTGCTTCCTTTTCCTTGACAACCCATGAGGTTGTATGAGAGGGCAACTGATCTTCTTCTCAATCTGCGAACGTGCTCCTCTACCCAAGTCCTTGTAAATGTCAAGACGGGAATAGACAAAGTGTCTAAGTCCGTAATCTTCAGCTCAGCCCAATTTGGTGGTGGGATCGGCGTGTTCTTTATCGATTCATAATCTGGGTGAATAAGTCTGGTGTCCTCATCAACCTGGTCCGGGACTTGGACCACTTCGCATTCTCTGATTAATTTAAGAGGCAACCTGGAGAACATTCTTTTTCTAATCTCAGCTTCGTCTCCAGCATTTGCCCAAAAATCTTCCAAGTGAGCCCTGTGCCTGTACTCCTCACCTTGCACTATTCCAATCTTTCCTCGAGGATCAAAATCCTGCAGGCTGGTATGGAGAGTTAACTGATCGAACCGCAACTCATCTTCTGCCTCCTTGGCTGCTTGTAAATTAGGGCACTCCTCAAGCGAGTTTCCCAAAACAATGGGAAAGTGCAAACCTCCCTTCTTCTTTCTTATAATTTTGTCATATGCTACCAGTTGCCTAGACAACTCAAGCATTATCATTCTGTTCGTGGGGTACCTCGGTAGTCGGTAGATGTATGAACTGTACCCCGACAGCCTTAAATAGGTGAACTTTGGGAATTGGACGAACCAAAACCCATACTCTATCAACATTTGCGCCTCTTCAGATATCCTCTGTTGCAATCTCCGCTGAAGGATCCTCATGATGTACATTGTGAAAGCGTCATTCACCCTCTTGAAGTCAGCGGTGCGTGTGAGATGCAACTGCCTACAAGATTCATGAATCTTGAACTAATTAAAACCGCACCCAATCGGCTCTTGGTATGCTAACACCCTGTATTTTGTCATCTGAGCAAGCATGTAGATGACATACGAACTCATGTAGAACGTTTTCGTTCTCCTTAGATTCCGAAACTGCTCATCAATGTTGTCGCTGATCATCTGAGCCCAATTTACTTCCACCTTCCCTTCGAGCACCACGCTGATGTAAAAGAACATCCATGGTTCGAACACATATGACTGTGGGCTGCCGTTAACTCAATTGAGCAACATGATTAAATCACAATATTCCTGCTTCAGCTCCTTTGAAATTATTTGCTTTGGCAGCTTGGCGCCAGGAGGTTTAGGTTTTCTCATCCACGTGGTGTTAATTCTCTTAACACACTTGTCAAAAGATGTGGCATACATCTTATCAGCTTTTGCCTTGGACTTGTATAACATCTTATCTGTAGCCAGGATCCTGAATGCCTCGCCAATTGCATCAGGTTCAAGGTTGGCCAACAACGTGCCACCGGAGAAACAATCGTCCGATGGTCTTAATTGTAGAAGTTAGCGCACTCCATAATCAGCTCTGGACATCGAACTGCTGGTTGGAATCCGGCTGCTGCATATAATCCGCTCTTCACAATGTTGCGCGATACTTCCGTCGGAAGATGGCCACCCTGCCCATATATCCTTCGCATGAAGGCCTCGAGGTTGAATGACCCGAGGTTGGTGTCCGTCAAGTTCCCGAACTTCGACACAATCTTAGACTCCGGAATAAAAGATTTCTTCAAACTCTTGATGATCCCCTGCCTGGAAGCGTTTTCTTTGATAGCTTCATTATTTCCAGCCTTAGCTCCAGCTTTGCTTGTTCCAGCAACATCAGCTTTTCGTCCCTCAGCCATCTGCAAAACGAGAAGCAAACATTACACTTCAAACTTTTAAAATAAAAACTTAGCGTGAGTGATGGCTGGTGAATGGAGTTGGCTGCAAAAAATAAATATAAATTAATAGCTTCAGCAGTAAACTTCGACTTCAAACCTCAATAATTCAAATTTCGAAATATAAAATTTCGAACTTCAACAATTTTGCAGCCAAAAGAATTTTTAGCTCTTCGGAAGAAATTAACTCTAGCAATCCCAACTTCGGAAAATGCTTCAAGTTTCGGCCACTTTCAACAATTTTAAATCAGCAACTTCGAAAGTTATAAATCAGCAACTTCGAGAGTTTTAAATCAGCAAGTTTCAACAATTTCAAATCCGCACTTTGAAAGTTTCAACAGTCTCTACTTCTGATTTGATTCTCTCTAAACATTTAGCAACTTCAGAAAATTTAAATCTTCAAGCTCAAGCAATTTCGACTTCCAACATTCAGAGAAATAATCAAACATTTTCAGCCTTCAGCAACTCTTAACTTCGGAAAACACTTCAAGTTTCAGCAACTTTGAAAATATTAAATCTCAACAACTTTAAATACTTACCTTCAGCAACTTGGAGAAATAAAATTCTCAACCTCGGCAGCTTATACTTCAGATTTTACTTCAAGTCTTAGCAACTTCACAACTTCAGAAATTTTTAAATCTCAGCAACTCCAAATCTCGAGAAATTCAAGCTTCTTGAAAAATCGAATTCAACACCTCCTCTCACTTTCAGCAACTCTCAACTTCGAATTTACTCACAGCTCAATAATCACTGTCAACTCTCCAACACAAATCTTAGCTTCGAATCTTGTGAATAAAAATGAAAACTTCGAAGCTTTTATAATAGAAAGCTGGTGCTTATTTTAGCCAATGCCATTAATTCTCTCCATCACGACTTAGCAATTTTCCAAATTTAAAAGAGAATATTCCAGCCGTCTTACAGTTGTCATAGCAATTTGCTATTCCGGGAGATTTTTTCCTCATTTTAAATTTGAAATTTCCCTCCCGACTGCCAGTTACTTCCAGCTTACTGAAGTAATTTCGAGAAAAAATCATTTTACTTTGATTTAAAATAATCTCACCGCTTTTTTAAAATGGCATATTTAAAATATAAAAATTTAATTTAAATGCCATTTAATTTCATCGTCAGCACACTTTAAAAAAAATGGCTAGGCATAATTTATTTTCCATCCATAACAAATCCAAAATAAATTCCCCACAATTAAAATCGTCCGAATTTTAAAATTTCATGGGTCCAAATTAAAGGGGAACTTTTAATTTAATACTTTGGAAAATAATTAAATTTTAATTTTTTTAATTAATTTCTCTGACTTAGGCAAATTTTCGAGTTAATTGCCTAGAGAAATTTTATTTCTTCCAAATGCCTGTTAATTTTCATCTTCACATTTTGATTTTGTCGAGCTTTCATTTTAAAACGAGCTAGCCAAATCTCCAACTTCAACTTTGCTATGCCTTAGAAACATTTTCGAATGTGAGCTCAAGTTTAGGCGTATTTAATACTTTAAGCCTTATTTTAAAATTTGCCTTAGACAAATTTTGTGTCATCCTTTTCAAGGGCGCATTTAGGCCTTTGTGTTTTCATTTTCCTTGACTTACACATTTTTTTAAGATTCTTTAATGAAATTTTACCTTCCAAGTTCATGGGCGTAGATCAATGGGTGAGCATCTAATTTCCCACACTTAGAGAGTCTTCTAAGTCACCTTGCTTCTAAGGCGCAAATGAGAGGTTCAGCTTCTAATTTCCACGCCTTGGTGTATTTTCCAGCTCCTTTTCCTTCTTGGCGCATATCATAGGTTGGACTCTCAAATTTAAAAGACTTAAAATATCTTTTCCAAGTCAAAAGGGGCGCATTTCATGTCTTCAACTTCCAGTTTTATGACTTAGAAAAATTCTGATGTGTTCTCTTCTTCTTCCAGGCACAAATAGATGAGTGAGCTTCCATTTGGGGCGCTTTTGATCCTTGACACTAGCATTTTTCAAAGCTTCACAGGCCAGTCCAGGCGCAAATGACCATTGGAGCTTTCATTTTAGCACCTTAGACAAATTTCATCAATTCACTCTTTCCTTCTTGAGGCGCATATAACAGGTTCAGCTTTTATTTTCCATGGCTTAGAGTGTTTTCAAATACTTCCTCCTCAAGGCGCAAATTACATGCAGGGCTTTCAATTTTAAATGACTTAGGAAGTTCCTTTACCCAGCCCCCTAGTGATGGGCGCATATGAGCCCACATGCTTTCAGTTTAAGGACTTACAAAATTTTTAAAAAACATCTTTCTTCCTTATGGGCGCATATAAGAGGGGTTGCTTTCATTTTCAATCACTTTGAACACATTTCAAATACATCCTTCTCAAAGTTGGGCTCAAATGAGGCCCCTTCCAATTTCGTGTATTTGAAGAATCTAGGCGCATATGGCACATAGAGCTTCCAATTAATGCCTTGGTCAAAATTCAAAATCACCTCATCCCTCACACTGTCAGGCGCAAATCCATGGTGGAGGTTCCATTTTGAACACTTGATAAAATTTTGCTCTTCAAGCTCTTGGGCGCAAATGGTAGGGGCAACTTTCAATTTCGATGCCTTGTAACATTCATTACCCTCCTCTTGAAGTAAGGCGCAAATGGCATGTGGAAGTTTTAATTTTGAACACTTAATGAAATTTCACCCTAGGCGCATATAACCCATTGAGCCGCAAATTCTTGCCTTAGTCAAATTTCGAGCCACTAACCTCAAGGGTGCAAATCAACCATGGAGCTTCAAATTTTTTGTGACTTAGAATATTTTCCAAGTCAAAAGGGGCGTATTTCATGTCTCCAACTCAAGGCGCAAATCCATGGGTGAACATCCATTTGGGGGCGCAAATAGGTGTTGCTTTTAAATTTGAACACTTAGAGAATTTATTATCAAGTTTCAACTCTAAGGGCGCATTTGGCAGGTGATGCTTCAAATTTTAAGTGCCTTAGAAGCTTTTCTAACTCCTCCTTCAAGTCAGGCGCAAATGGGGTCCTGTACTTTCAATTTTATGACTTAGGCAAATTTCGAAGTCCCTCTTTGACCCTGGGTGCATATGAGGCATGTAGGTTTCATTTTTGACACTTAGGCAAAATTTGAAGTTCTTTCAAAGAGGGGCGCATTTCACCCATGGTGCTTTCAATTTTAACACTTAGAACTTTTCAACTCATCACCTTGGTGGGCGCATTTCATAGGTCCTCCTTCCAGTTTTATGACTTAGGCGAATTTTCCAACTCCAACATCTTTGGGCGCAAATTACATATAGAGCTTTCATTTTTGATAAAATTTTATTCTTTAAGCTCCTAGGTGCCTATGGAGGGGTCAACTCTAGGTTTGACTTGTGAGTCTTCATTTTTGCCTTAGTAGAATTTTTATCTACCCTTTAGCCTGTTAAAGCAAGTTTTGATGATGGACTTGAAAATTTATCAGTTTTCTCAAATTTCATGCCCCTTGCCAAATTTAGGGTGATTTTCTCCTGCTAACCCTAATTCGCCCTGACTTTCTATTTTTAGAAAGTTCCTCAAATTTCGTGCTTTGAATTGACTTTTGACTCCAGAAAGCTTGATTTTCGCTCTGTTTTGAACTTTGTGGTGTGATCGTGCTGTCGGGGCCTGAGGCCTGCTTGCACCTGCTATTTTTAGCAACCTGCTAAAAATAGTAATTGCTCAGAATGTCTTCAAATCTGGCGCACTAAGTGCCTGAAGTGTAACGACCATGGCTAGATGCTGCTTCTGCTCGACTGTCTTGTTCCGCCCTCAATTTTAGGAAACCCTAATTTCTCTGCCCTAGCCTGCTAAAAATAGCAAGTGTTTGATTTTCCATTCTCTGCAACTTCGTTTGTCTTGAAATTCGCGCCAAGGATTCCTCATCACATGTTTGACCTGTTCGCCCTGAGACTCGATGTCGACTTGCTATTCTTGGCATGCTTTGGAGTGACTTACTATTTATAGTAGCTGCTTGATTTTGAGACTTCCTTAGCTCCGTTCGAACTGAAATTTGAATGCGGTGATCCTCGTTGGTAAACTTGCCTGTTTGCGCTGGCGCCTGAGATTGACTTTCTATTTATAGCCCGTGCCAGGAATGCCTTACTAAAAATAGTAAGTGCTTTGATTGCCTTCAAATTTTGCCAGCAAACTTCCTAAAGGATACTGATCATGGTGGATACTTTAGTTTTGGACATTTTGACGTCTGATTCCTCATTTTTAGCCCTCAAGCTCGAAACCCTAATTTTCCTGCATGTTCCTCAAATGAGCTCTGTTTGACCTCGTTTTTGTTGCATGTCGATCAGTTTGCGGTTCTGAAGTGTTGGGCAACTGCCAGAGTGGTACTTGCTAAAAATAGAAAGTAGCCGAGAAAGTGACCAACCGGTCATCAGATGATCTTGCATGTCACATTGCCCGAGAAATCTTGAAAAACCCAAAAAAACCCAGAAAAATTACCAACATGCAAGCACTAGCTAAAAATAGCAAGTTTCTGAAAAGTGACTAGTTCCACTTGCATGTTACATCGTTGCGAAAGTCTCGAAAAACCCAGAAAGAATACGCCGACATGCGCCGAGAGAATCTGCATGCAAACCCTAATATCGGCCTCCGAAGGCTGAATGCTGAAAGTCGTTGTTCTGCTTTGCATGTCATATCACTGCGAAGGTTTCGAAAAACCCACAAAGAATCTCCGGACATGCATCTGAAATTTCAACGTGTAAACCCTGGAATCTGCTTTGGAAGCTGTACTGCTAAAAATAGCAAGTCGTCCGTTTTTGCTCAAATTTTCCCAGAAATGAACTCGAAGTGCTCAGAATGTAGTGTCATTGTCAGAACGTGAAAATCTCGAGAAAACAAACCCTAGATTGACACTTACTAAAAATAGAAAGTTGACAGAATTCAGTGAAAATTCAGAGGGAGTCCACCTGAAGTGTTTTAACAGCAGTGCTAGGCCCAAAAGTTGATTAACCAATTCAATTTGACCTCAAAGTAGTTTGAAAATTATAAACCCTAATTTATTGAAAAACCCTTCAGACTTAGTCATAATTCAAATCCAGGTCAAATGGTAAGTACACTAGGAACAGACTGAGAGAGACAAACCAAAAAGGCAAAGCCAAAAGACCCGAATGTAGAAAAAATTTAGGGGGTCCCCATTTTGAATGGGGCGATGTGTGAAAAGGTCACAACAGGTATCAATAAGGTTATGGCCAAGTGTGATCAAACCATGATACCACCATTAATGTGTACCTCCGTTCACATGGACAGTGGCAAACTTGATGTCGTGCAACTCTGGCATTGGCCTCAATGAGAGATAATTGTCTAGCTTCTGGACTGAAGCTCTAGCGGTGCATTTGTCACTTCCATCAAAATGTGCTAGATTCACCTTTCCCAAAGCTTGCTGATAGTCTCTTGGAGCCATTGGACCTTGGTTTTCATATCTTCCACCACCTCTCTTGTTCTGGCTCATGAATCACTCCAAGGTTAGAATGTCTTGGATCTCAGCAGGAAGAGTCACATATTCTGTGTAACTATTCCTCACCTCCTCGGCTATTGGAATGTGAGCTTCTTGCTCATTTGGGGGTTCCTCCCTTCGAGTGAAGGTAGGTTGGAGGGGTCTAGGAACGGATCCACTAGCCATGTCAATCGGGCGATCACTCTGTCTTCCACGATTGTTAACATTTGAAGCACTAGCTTCACTATTCTAGCATTGAGGTGTGAGTGTCACATTCATTGTAGCCAAGAATTGTGACATCATATCCATCATGACATCAAACTTCCTCTCTACTCTAGTATCTAGACTCTTTGGTTGGGCTGGTCCATTATCCCTTTCTGCCATGGACTTTATTGAATTGTCATTGTCACCCCTTGGTTTCTGGCAGGCTTTGAGGGCTTCTGACAAGGTTTCCTCAACTAGTACTTAAGGAGTCTGAAACAATTGTCTCTTTTGCTCATAGTTATAATATCTGATTTCTCTATCACTCATAGAAAATTTTTAGCAGTTGCAAGCATTGTTAGGGATAGGCTAGTAGGATAACCAACTCTAATACCACTGTAATACCCACCCCAATATTTTTTCAATTTGCACCCATTAACATTAGCCAAAATAACAATGTTAAACAACTGAATTAAGCCACCTTCCACTTTTTTATCACCCAAATCCCAATGTGGGCAAGGTGAGAGCATACAATGGCAAGGTGTACATTGTAATAATCTAAAGCAACCACTTGTTCAGTGGGGTGAGTGATAATACATTGCAATAACTGAAAATGCAACCACTTGTTCAATGGGGTGAGTGATAAGCAAAAATCAACTGAAAGCAATTACCTTCCACTTTCTAATCACCCAAATCGTGATGTGGGCAAAGTGAGAGCATACAGTGGTAAGGCTTACAATGAGTGCTTTTGAAGTAAATCACTTGTTCAATGGGGTAAGTATGAGACCTCCAAAAACATGAAAGGGAACATCCCCTTATTCAGCAGGAATTACATGGAACTAAAAGAGATCATCCACTTAGTCAGTGGGAAATAGAAGTGCCACTTATTCAGTTGGGTTAGCTATGAAAACCAAGATGCACAATTCACTGATTGGTACTACCAAATCAGTGTTACAAGTGAGCTTAATATAATGATACTAACAAGGACAATCAGCTGCTTAAAAGGATTATCAAATATGATAAGTCATGAAATAGCAACCCCACATGAGCTCCCAACAATGTATTATCAAATGTACCCCAGGAAATGATCCCCAAAGGACTGTATCGGGTCTGGAACACTGCTGCAGCAGGTCTGATATGCAACAGCAGGCCTGATATCACTCCAATAGGAAGCTTACAATTGGCACATCCTCCTAGAAAAGTATCCAAACACCATGGCAAGGTTCCCCATTTGTTTACAAGGAAGCAAGAAGGTCAAGCACTACCGATGGAGACTGCAAACACTGAAAAACAAGAGCAGATCACTGTCACCAGCCAAGGAGACTCAGGTCCAAATTGTATGGCCTGCTGAAAGGGGCAACCTGCCTCTAAAAATCCATTTCCTCATAAAAAATTCTAGTCTTTGGCACAAGGGGGTGCCCTAGGATGAGAAACTAGAGTTAGAACAACACCCAGAAAAAGCTAGGCAATCCACGAATCAGCAAGTGCAAAACATATGGTACGGCCTAGGGTAGAATGGTGCAACCAGCAAACTGAAAACTCAGGAAAAATCACTCCAAAATACTCCCAATCTCTGGTAATCAGTATTTAGACCAAAATATGTATAGCTAGAAAACATCATAAGAAGCCAAAACTGAAGACGAACTGAAGACCATCACCAATAAGCTCCAATAGTGACTCTTGCAGTGAAGTCACACCCATGTCCAGCTAGGGAGTATCTTTCAACTCCGAAACTTGAGCCACATTGAGGGTTTTTGTCCTCAAAGCCCAAAGGATTCTATCTCCAATTCGACAAAACTTCGTTATCTCCAAATTGCATAATCCAAATGAGAGCACAAGCGGGATGGGGTTTAAATAGAAATCATGGCTCCAAAGTTGGAAATTCTTTTCCCGCCAAATGGGATGCCCAACTCCAAAAGGATATTAATTTTATTTTATTTTCATTAAGCTTCTCATGTAGGCATCCAAATGCAAATTCCTCTTTTTAAAACAACTTGAAATCACCAAGACTAGGCATGGGGGTACAAAAGGGACTTAATTGAGCTTTTTATAACTTGAGTCATAATATCTCTTTTCGAAGACTTAAGTGATGATGGATGAATAATATGCAAAAACTATGAGAACTCACCAAACTGAAATTGCCAACCACTGCCAAAATTGGAAACCTTGCACTATACTACTATCAGGACCAAGTGCCCAAAATAGCACTCACTAACAATAGCAAATTGCTAAAAGTAGTAAGCGTGTCCAATTGCCAAATTAACCCAAACTGAGATGCATTGAAACTTACTAAAAAAAGTAAGTGCTATATATAGACATTGCTAAAAATATCAATACTACCCACCAAGAATTAGATAGAACCCAAAAAACCCCAGAAAACTCTCTGGCAGTGTCTACATACACCCTTGAAAAGTGCTGACACAAATCCTCCAAGAATATTGGAATCCCCTGAAACTCCTTCGTTTAGTCTACAGGACTCTGGAAATAGGCCAATGGTCACTGGAAAGCTTAGGACTGAGAATGGGAAATTACATTGATGGACACAGGGATTACCTTATCGTTCTATTTTATGCTCTAGCAAGTTGGTTGTCTTGTTTTGGCCATCACTACAGAGTTCAAATTTTTGTCTCATTTTCATGTTTTTTTTTATCTATATATGTTGATCACAATGAATGTCTTCTCCTGTACGTGGTTGCTTAGGACATTTTTCTAAGGCGTGATCTTGGTCATCTGTTTTCTTTTTCAAGCATATAACAGTCCTAGAATTTTGGTTGATTGCATCTTATAATTGGCGTTAATGAAGCATTATATATTAGTAGTGAGAAAAATTGGAGGATAAATAGAATATCATAAACCAGTTGAATTTTTTTTTTTAGTTAATTTCCTATGTTATGATTCGCACTACGTGCCTCAACCCGTTCGGGTACGCACCCGGCTGGTTCGGCTCGCTGGGTCGCTGGGTAGCGCGGCACGGGTTCGCCAGGGTTCGTGGGTTCGTGCTGGGTACGTGTGGGTTCGTGCTGGGTACGCACAGGGTGCACCCATACATAATTATTTTGCAGTCACCTTAAATGTGATTATTGCGGCCCACCGTGATAGGAAGTTTCATCTCTTCTACAAACCTCTGTTACATCATTAGATTTGGAGCCTAAAATATAATATCCATGTTTGACAAAAACACCTTTGTTCACCAAGTTTCTGAGATGGGAATGGTAGGAAACAGTGGGACACATTTCAGTGATGACAGGGAACAGGAGGCCTTTTTTCCAGGGGTTAGCAATTGAAAAAATAGCAGAAATTTAAACATATAGAAAAATTCAAATATTCATATGATAAGGCATTCACCATATTCATGGTATAATCATCTATAATACATTAGAGCTGAATTGAGAATTCAAATGAATTGATATAAAATTAACAAAAAATCAATGTCTAATCATTTGAGTTTTCATTACCTTTGTTGATCAAGTATCATACTATGAAATGATTTAGTTTTACAATTCTCTATATTTCTCTTATTTTTTTGTATATATAATACATATATATAGATTTATAATATATTAAATTATGAATATATATATATATATATATATATACACACACGCATCTAAACCCCTAAAAAAATTTTGCCCGCATCCACGCATCGGGTTCTCGTGACTAACCCGTCCCTAACCCAACCGTAACTTAGTTAATTTCTTGTTTATTGCAGAGATAACTTAGTTGGACAGTTCTAACTCTAAGGGATGGATAAATAATCATAGATATAATTCTTTGCAGGTTGCTTGGGTTCTTTGTCATAGTTTTCTGTTTATCACTTGGTATCTTAGCTTAGTCTATTTAGGTTTTATCATACAGATATATTATAGTATATTAAGAGAGTTACTAAATAGGTGCATGTTTCAGGCTTATTGACACTGCTGTCAAAACATCTCGAAGTGGGTATTTGCAGCGGTGCCTTATAAAAAATCTTGAATGTTTGAAGGTGTACTATGATTATACTGTAAGAGATTCAGATGGATCTATCATCCAGTTTCATTATGGAGAAGATGGGGTGGATGTCATGAAAACTAGCTGCTTGACTCAATTTGATGTTCTTGCTGCTGTAAGCTCAAAAATTTATATCACCATTGTCTTAATCTTATTTCTTTTTTGATAAATCTGTTAATTCTTTGTTGATTTGGAAAAAATTCTAAATAGTTATCTTTGTATATCTCAGAATCAAAACCTAGTCATACAGAGGCTTGGTAAGGACCAATTTGATGAATTAATGCACCAGTCTTCAAACAAAGAGAAGTCTCTGATTTCAGACAGCTATACAAACGACTTACCTGAAGCTCTTAAAAAGAAAGTAAAAGGTTTCATCAAAAGTCTTTCAAAGGAAAGAAGGCAATCTCTTAACTTGGAGGATCGAAGGAATTTTCTGAATTTGATGAGGCTCAAGTATGTTACAAGCCTTGCCCAACCAGGTGAACCTGTAGGTGTTATTGCTGGTCAGTCTATTGGGGAACCATCAACACAAATGACGTATGTATTCTATAAATATAGTTTATACTTTTTTATGGTTTTTTAATGTTTATTCCTTTAAATATGTTTAAATGATGGCTTAGATATGCTGGTCTGACAACTTTTCATTGTATGTAGTATTTTAAGCTTGTACTTTTTTTTAAACTTTGATTTTGTATAGCATCTTATCTCTAACCATGACAGTTATGTGGCAATTTTTCTTAGTAACTGCGAGCATAAGATTTCTTTTGGTCAGTACAATGTACGCAAGAGATATACGCCATTTGTTCTTAGTAAGTCCTAGTCAGAGAAGCAGAAGTTGTGAAAAACTTGCAGTTGTTGTTAGTCATGACTTCTGATCCAGGTCATGCTGTTTTGGTATTTTTTTTTTTTCTCGGAGAAAAGATTGCAATTAAATTGTATGGATTTCAAGAAGTCAAATAATATTCAAACAAAAAGATGATATTATAAAAAAGTTCTCTGAATTTTTTAATAAATGCCCCTTTATTTTGGTACACAACCAGAAAAATCCTGTGTTACTGGTTAGCTGGAAAAAACCCCGGATCTGGGGTATGGTTCATTCCTGGTTTGGGTTTACGGTCCAGCATGATGTGATGTGGACAGTGTGCACCCTTTGGTTCCTGGGTTTGGTCGGTATGCACATGGATGTACTTGGGACCCAGAGTTTGCTTCTAGGGTTAACCCACAAGGAACCTGGCCCTTCTAAAATTTAATTTACTATCTCGTTCTTTTTTTACGAGATGACTTTTGGAGTGGAGCAGGTGGGTTTTTCTTAGCTATATGGAGCTGTCTTTGGTTGCTGACAAACAAATATGTCATCAAAACCTTCCTTAAATGGTTTGCATTCCAATTTGCGTTGGTTGTAGAGAATGCAATTACAAAAGCATTTCCTGTCTTCTGTTTATCTGATCAGCTGGTGCAATGGCAGATACAATATGACTTGTAGTGTGATGGTATGAATGTTTTGCTGCTGCAGAAAAGACAAGGAGAGAATGATGTAGCAGAGATGATTGGAAAAGTATCCTTTCTAATTGGTGACTGATTGAAACAATAAATGGGGATTTGTGGAAAGGGGGATAGTGCTTGCTG
Organism: Sequoia sempervirens; assembly: GCA_007258455.2. Classification (NCBI taxonomy): domain Eukaryota; kingdom Viridiplantae; phylum Streptophyta; class Pinopsida; order Cupressales; family Cupressaceae; genus Sequoia; species Sequoia sempervirens. The sequence goes on along the minus strand of VDFB02392919.1, from coordinate 29,208 downwards.
AGCGTACAGAGCTGGAATGGGCATCAGGGGGGATGTGTCATGGCAATAAGTGGGGATGTGAGACAGTGAATTGGGACATGGGCATTTGGGAGTCTGTGAAGCAGGTGACACTGTGACGGCTCTGTCTATTTAAGATTGCCGTAGGTTTCAAAATCAAATAAAAAATAGAAATAATAGGACACCATCTTTAAGGAGGTTGTGCACATGGGTTTGGAAGTTTGGGGAAGGTATCGTGGTGGATAAGGACATGTTTGAATAGGATGCTGAGGCCTCCTCTTTATTTTTAATATTTTGGAGTCAATTCAGAGAAATTGGTGCTGTAATATTTTGGTTTCAATGCAAAGGCAAGAAGATGCAGTGGGGTGGTCATTTGGTTCCACCACTCAAGAAGAACTGTCTGCAACTGTTTATTATATGTATGTTATGTGATTATCTGATCTTAATCCCTTAATTAAGGATAAAATACATATTTATTTGGGATTTTTTGGGTTTTGTTTGTACTGACATATCCATAACTGATAAAACCCTAACATTTTATGCTGTGCCAGCATCTGAACCCCTGTGTGCGAACTCAAACCCGTCTACCTGAATCCAACCTCCAATCAATAACTTAGGAAAAAACAGTTCACACGGAAACATCATAAACTTAGCAAATCAAATTACTGATATTGTGTTAGAGCAATTGGGGCACATAATCCTCCAGAACGTCATGCCATTTTCCGATGTCTTTGGTGGTTTTCAGTTTTATTTTACATGTCAAAAAATTAATTAAATTTTCTGATTTACAAATTGAAAAATGAAATAACAAAATTAGCTTTTATTTTACTTTTTTTACAAATATTACATCAATTTTAGTTTGCCAAAATTTTCTCATCTTAAGCCTAGGTAAATGATTTTCCATTTACACTTCTGTCATTCCTTGTCGATGCTGTGTGAATAGAATGCTACCATGCTCCTAATTTTAGATTTCATTTGGTTATCATTCCTTTTTGCAACTAACTGTGTTCATTTCATGCTTCCAATGTTACAGATCGATGTTGATATTATTAAACTGAGGAACGAGAGTTCCTTAAATAGATTACAAGATATGATGTTTCTAAAAGAAACAATCGTTAACAAAAGACGAGGTTAGAAAAAAGACGAGATGACCATTAACGACAAAAATAGAAAGATATTATTCTAATACCCTCGCTTAATGGTCATCATTCTAACTACCCAGAGATAACAGAGAAGGGTGCCCCCTTCTTCTCAGAACGCCACTGCAACAGAATACATTTTTTTTTTCTTATGGGACAAAAAAATATTTAAAAACCCAAAACATCAATTGTCGGCTTCAAAAACAGAAGGTTTGGAACCCTAGCCGCCAAAAACAGAACAAATCTGCACAAAAAATTGAGGCACAGAAAATGATGCACCCAGAAAAATCCAAAGGCAACCTAGAAAAGGTCTTGAAAAACCCACCAAGGATTTGCAATCGAAAAAAATTTCGGAATTGAACCAGAGGGTCAAAACCCTAGCCGAAAATGCAGAAACCCTAGGCGGCCATAGATGAACCAGAAAAATGCACAGAAAATTCTGGAAATCATGAATCATGCCTAGTAAAACATGAGCAAAAGAGCCGTTGCGGGCTCAAAAATCACTAGAAATCGTCGGATCTTAGAAATACAGAAAAATGCGTCCGGAAGTGAGCAGAGAAGACACACGAAAAGGACCAGGAAGTCACGTCAATGCAGAAGAGAAAATCGCGGGCTCAGAAATGATCATGAAGCGACAGCAATAGGGCATGAAATGCGTCCTCACACCGATCAAAATCGCACCCAAAAACTGATGAATGAATGCGGCCAGGAAGAGATTAAATTTGTGCCTAAATAAAGTGACGTAGGCTTAAAAAACGAGCAGGAACAAAAACGCAGATAAAATCCTTCAAATTGCGGCCCCAAAATGCACAGAGTCATGGCTTCAAAAGACACAGAAACGCGTCTTGAAAGGGAAAAAAAACGTGTTTTTTAAAGCCCACGATTTTTCAGAATAAGACCCACGATTTTCAGTGAGAACTCACAAAAAATCAAAGCAAAAAAAAAAAAAACTCACAATTTTCAGAACACAAAGAGCCATGAAAATTCACTCTTCAAGAGCTTTAAAATTTTTTTTTCAAAAATTTTTAGAAGATTGATTTTCAGTCACCTCTGTGTTCTGATACCATGTTATAGAATCGATGTTGATATTATTAAACTGAGGAACGAGAGTTCCTTAAATAGATTACAAGATACGATGTTTCTAAAAGAAACAATCATTAACAAAAGACGAGGTTAGAAAAAAGATGAGATGACCATTCACGACAAAAATAGAAAGATATTATTCTAATATCCAACGCGTACGTGAAAAGGAAAATACTAAGGTTTGAATGTAATGTACACCCCTATTTTTTCCTTTCTAATGATCAATACCAAAGGAGGAGTATAACATGAACATTACAATGAAGTTTCTTGCAAACAGAGGTCTGATATAATATTTTTAATTTTCAAGCACTGCTGTTATAAGAATGAACATTTGAAATGAAGTTTGCTTGCAAATAGATGTCTGATATAATATTTTCAATTTTCAAGCACTGCTGTTATAAGTATGAACATTTGAAATAAAGTTATATCATCAAAACAAGCAACATTAATGTTTGAACACCAAAATACCTTGAAGTGGGGAATAAGAAAGATAGCCGCAGGTCTGTTACAATGTCTCGGCAAAGGTGATACCTTATTCTTGTTCACATAGAGTGATAGATACACGGATTGTCGAGAACAAAAAAAGGTAATGAGGAAGAAAAAAGGGAGAAGGCTAAGTCTCCATGTACTTTAGATACAACTCCAAGAGTTCAAAAGTTCAAATTGGTCACCAAGAAAAGTGTGAGGTCTCCTCATATCTATAATTTAACCCAAGACCCTAGAGTATATCACCTATTTCGATTTCTATTATTCCTACTCTTGCTTCTCTGGCTTCTAGGGTTTCTTCTCGTCATTCCCTTTCACCTGCAGCATGGATGTTGCCTTGGCATTCACACTCAATTTCATTTTATCACCCATATCTCTTTTGCCTTATCTACAAAATCCTCCACCTCTAGTTATTCCTGTTTTTGCCATCAATTCACCCATGACATCTCCTATCATTACTATTCCTTCTCCCATTCCTCCTAGGAGACAAAAGTGGGAAAGAGAATTGCTAGGGTGGGTGAGATCTGAATTAACCAGAAATAGGAAGCTTATGCCTTTGAATCAAATTGATTGTTGAGAGCTTATGTCTGCTATTTCTGAATTAGAGCCCAAAGAGTCGAAGAAGAAGAGCATGAAGTGTGATTTGGTCATCAAGACAAATATTTCTATTGATAGAAAGGTATTACAAGATACTGAACCAACAAATTTTCAAATGACAACTTGATTTTGGGTCAAGAACTTACCAAGGAGAAGTTAGCTCATTTGAGATGGCCGCTGAAAACTTCAAAAAAGAGTTGTGAAAGATGTTGAGGACAAGGGAACGTAAAAGTGGAGATTGAGTAGCTGCAAGAGTACATTTCTCACCTAATTTAGCCCATTCCAAGTTGTATAGGTTTTGTACTACAAATTTTGTAGTCCACTAATTGGCAAAGGTGACTAGATCAGCTAATTGAGGAGATTGATTCGGGTATTATTGAATCTATCAAGGAAGAAAATACAAAGGTTTAATGTGAGATTTCGGCATTGAGGGTAGCGAGAAATGATTGTATTATAAAAAAAATTGAGCCTCTTGTGAATTATATGGAATTTAAGGGAGCAGTTTCACATCATAGGATTTGGGAAGACATGTTTGCCAAGGGATGTGATGCTTTTGGGATTGACTCAGATTTGAAGATGGATCATCAACCAAATTATGCAATGGTTGGTACTCATGGGATTTCAAAACTTGTTACCAATGAAGGACATGCAAGGAGGAGGAGGAGGAAACTGCCAATCTATAGGTAATTATAGATGTGTACACAATAGTTGCTAGGAATGGCCTGCCAAAGTAGACCATGACCATGTCATTCAAATACTAATAGGACACTACCCACCATCAATCATCTCTTCCTTGAGGGTGCACTCAAAGGGTAGAGTAATGGAAGAACACATTCAACACCAACAATAGTTACCCTTTAGTCTTGAGGAGAACAAGGCAAAGGCACAAAACAAAATGAAGAGGCAAGTCAATCAATGTAGAATTTTGACACAATCAATTCTATTTGAGCTAGATGTAGAGGGAAGACCCATCTTTGAGCCTATGTTATTTTTCGAAATATGCAGGAAGAAAATAGGATTGAGACAATAATAGAGTACCTCATTAAATGGAAGATTTTGCTTGTCGAAGTTGCTACATCGGAAGATGGATATTTTATGTAGAAGCATCCACAATTGATTAACATTGAAGACACCACTTGTGTGAAGAGGTGGGGGCATGTTATGCCCTTAATCCTATAGTGTGCATAGGGTTATGAGTAGTTGGCTTGTGGTTCCTTAATTCTTAAGTTATAAAATTGTTATTATAGTCTTATATAGGTAGTCAAGTCTCCCTGGAGTGGCATCCACGGCATAACTAGGTATATGTAGGAGCTAGCGGTTAACTTACTAGCATTAGATTGTGTATTGTGCTCTCGTTTTCCCCCTTAAAGTGACTTATTATTCTCAAGTATTATTAAGTGTTTGCAACATATTTCCTATTATATTCTTCTCTTGTGTAAGTTGTTTCATTACAATGTGTGCTTTTGTAAATCAAATTGCTTTATTGAGTTGTCAGGATTTGTATGACATGTTTTCATAAAGTTAGTGATTGTGACATTGTATGCAATTCCTTAATTCAATTTACCAAAGTGTGTTGTCAATTCATTTCATAGGGTTATGAGTAGTCGGCTTGTGGTACCTTAATTCTTAATTATGTTATAAAATCATTAGTTTAGTCTTATACAGGTAGTCAAGTATACCCGGGGTTGCATCCATGGCATAACTAGGTATATGTAGGAGTTAGAGGTTAACTTATTAGCATTAGATTGTGAATTGTGCTCTCATTAGAGATATTTGGAGGTTTGCCCCCTCAAAGTAACTTATTATTCTTAAGTATTATCAAGTGTTTGCAGCATATTTTCTATTATATTCTTCTCTTGTATAAGTTATTTCATTACAATGTGTGCTTTTGTAAATCAAATTGCTTTATTGAGTTGGCAGGATTTGTATTACATGTTTCCATAAAGTTAGTGAATGTGACATTGTATGCAATTCCTTAATTCAATTTACCGAAGTGTGTCTTCAATTCATTTCAGCTTTTGTGTTGTACTACTACCTTTTAAATTTCTATCTTAAATAGAAAAGGTTGATGTTTGCCTACGGAATAGGATTCTACTTACTGGCAAACGTGTAATATGCAGAACATAGGATAAAACAGTAAACTGAAAGATATCATAGTAAAATGCCAAAACCTTTATTCATTCTCAGGAATATCATGTACAAGAGTATCACAATGCTCACAGTATAATCATCGGCAACAAAACTCATTCATTATTATCATAGCATCAGTATATCTTCCCGACTATTCCCACCCGACTACATATAACGCTCGGCGGTGGTTAGGCAACCAACCGACACGACGTTTCATAACAACATTACATTAACATTAATCTAAACATGTTTTGCCGAGAGTACATGACATCACATGACATTATTATTCTTCACTAACTATTGTTTTATTTGACAACTGCCGAGTATGACCGAGGCCAACTACGGCCGAGGCCAACTACGGCCGACAACAAGCAAACGACAAGTAAAATATCCGACTAACATCATCCCCCCCAAAAAGAAAGTCGTCTTCCAGACGACAGATACAACATGATAAGATTACTGAGAGGTAGGGGGAAGGGAGTGCGTCCCTGGATGCACCGATGACGTCGGAGTGGTGGAAGAATGCTCTGCTCTCAGGCGCCTCAGCTCCTCCGTGCGTGTACGAAGCTGCCGATCTGCCAGGATCTCCCTCTCCCTCGCCGCCTTCACCATCCGGGCTGCCTCCATCAGTTGGCTCTTTGCCTGCTCTGCCTCGGCATTCTTGGCCGCCAACTCTACCTCTTTGGCAGCTAACTGGTCCTCCAATGCTTTCATTCGCTGCTGCCAGGCTGCCTCTTTCTGCTGTGCCTCCTCCTCCAAGGCTGTCACCCGAGGCTCCAAGATCTCCAATCGGGCTCCCCTGTCACTGGCGAGCTGAGATTGCCCAGTCAAGTTATCCTGAATGCTCTTGATGGTCGCAGCAGACTCATCCTTGACCCGCTGAAGAAGTCTATAAGCATCCACTCGGCGAGATACTGCTACATCAGTGGAAAATCTTTGGCGCTTCATCAGAAGAAAAACATCTCGGAATGCCAGCTCGATGTAGTATAGACTCTCCAAGACGCCTGCATCCCGTCCCACTAGCCTCGGTGGCCGACCCCGCCAGGCTCTCATCATGGCAGCCTCCGCCACCACCAAATATCCCAACAAACTACCACACCCCATCCGCACAAATCAATACTGGGGAACCCGCCTACTAGGAGGTGATCGCCAACTCGTGTCCCTGAAACCCCGTCCCACACGCATCATCAACTGCCCATGTGCCTCGAGCCCTCCACATATCCTCTGCATCAGGCCTACATCGGATCCACGGGTCCGGCCGAGACATTTCCCACGACGAAGCCTTCTGTGGAGGCGCCCTCCCCGTCCTCCTCGTCATCCGAAGGTATGCAATGTTCCGTCTCCTCCTGGGGCTGTTCCCCGTCTGCCGGCTGAGGCTCCTGAATGGCTGTCTCTGGTGCCTCGGCTATGCTCGCCTCCGGGAGTGCAAGTGTGTCTTCGCCGATCCTGGCCGTCTCACTCTGCTGGGTGTGAATGATCGGCCCCTCCTTATCCCCTTGTCCCTCCGAGACCTCCGCTTGCCCTGGCCGCTATCGGCCGCCGTCCACGCGAGTGAGGCCCACCCACCTCAGCCCAATCGCCGATTCAGGCTACCCCTGCACCCCGGGCTGGAGTCGCCCTCTCCGTGGCCTCGCCGGCCCCTCTAACTCCTCGCCGAGGTTGCCAATTCGTGGGTCACTGGCGTCGACGGTGGTGAAGAGAGCAAACCGCCGCAATATCTCCAATTTGCGCGCGGGATCACCGATATGGTAACCTCGCGGATGTGGTATAGAGTGCCCACCTCGGCGATGTTCTGGCAGGGAAGCGACTACCTCAACATCCGTCTGCCCAACTGGCGCAACGGGAGGCAATTTCATCGAAAGTGTGTGCTCGGCCGGGTCATGTGTTTGAAGAGGAATCACGGGCCGGCACACTGTATGTCAACTGCCCGCTCGACCCCGATGGCAACAGATACTTCCTCATCCGCCGGTGGACTCGACTCCGATGGCGAGGAAGATAAGTCAATGGGCTCCTCTCTGTCCGATGCATCGCTCTCCTCTGAGGCCTCCTCCTCCGATGTTTCCTCTTCCACCGATGCCTCCTTCCGTTTCCTCTTTTTCCCCGAGGCTGTGCCCTCGCCGGCTTGCTTTGCTTCCAATTCCGACCAGTAGAATACGGTAGGCCATCCCGGGTCCAGGTGAGTGAGTGGCCGCAACCGACCCCAATTGCCCTCGGGCACCTGTGTGTGCACGGCATCCAAAAAGAGAGCTATGGCGTGCTGAGTCATATAGAAGGCCTTATGCCTCTGCGCCAGAAAATCCCTTATCCGCTCCGTGAGTAGCCTCGCCCAGTTGTATACTCGGCCAACCCGGAGTCCAACCATGAAATCCACCTGCCATAAGGCAATGTCCGACGCTCGGCTAGCCCCTGTGAGTCGGCACTTCATCAGGTCAAGCAAACATTTCCATTCTGCCGTTGCTAGGTGACTCTTCCGGAGGCCTCGATTGCCAGTATTCCATATGGTACGCTGTTCTTCGACTGACAAGTCGCTTCGGCACACTTGCTTGACCAGCAGTTCTTTGTGTTCCTGCGTCATTTTCTTGGGCTTATTAACCCCTATTCCCGAAGCTGGGACGCCGAACACCCTCTCAAAGTCCTGAGGCCAGAATGAAACTGTCACTGGGCAACCTCTGTAATCGATGACGGACTTGTGCGTATGCCTGCAGTAGTTCTCCACCATCGCCTTCAGCCAAGGCTCGAACTCCCGAGAACCAAAAAAGGGCACGAGCACAGCCTTGTCCACCCGAGCGTGTCGAAGCGCGACCTTCAGAGAGTGGTCGTCTGGAGTGCTTCGCCACCATTGCTTGCACTCGTTGCCGGTCAGGTTCTCCCATGTCATCGTGTCATTATCGGCATCCATCTTTTTTCTTTTCGCAGCCGAGACTACCTTTGGCTGGTACTGTATCGCTTTCTTGCCCTTGTCCATCTTTCTGTCAATTTGGCGATTCCAGCCGACTTTATAACTCTTTCTATCAGTTCGGCGATTCCAGCCGACTTTATAACTCTTTCTGTCAGTTCGGCGATTCCAGCCGACTTTATAACTCTTTTTTTCACACCCGCAATTCCAAACATTTATAACTTTTCCGCTGGGCTCGCGATTCAACTTTTATAACTCTCGGTGACAAGCCGTGAAAACCGCTGAATCATTAAAGCCGCCGCACTGGCGAAAACCGAATCGCCGAAACTGCCGAATCGATGGAAATCGGCCGAATCAAGAAAATTGCCGAACCGCTGGCGAAAACTGCCGGGTGCTAAAATCGCCAACCGGGCCAAATTACGAATCGGGCCATGGAAACTGCCGGGCGCTAAAATCACTAACCGCTGTGAGAATTGCCGGGCGCTGCAAATCACGAATCGCTGAAAATTGCCGGGATCAACATGGAGAGACCGCCAACTGGGCCGAATGATCTGCCAAGGCCAGACGGGTTTGATGAATACGTATTTACCGTGGGAACTCGAGGCCGTGACTGCTTTGAAAAATATTCCGAAATCCATACAATCAAGGTACTGCTAATTCGTAAGTTCCCCCGAATAAATTGATGCCATACTTGATTTCTTCTCAAGGCCGAGGCTGCACAGGATTCTCCCGAGGCAATGTTTGTACGAGGCCGTGATGGATTCTCCCGAGGCGCACTGTGGCCGAGGCCATACGGATTCTCCCGAAAGGTGCTTGTGCCGAGGCTGCACTTCATCTTTCCGAGGCGCATTTCCAGGCCGAGGCCGCACGATTCTCCGAAAGGTGACTTGTGTTGAGGCCGCACGGATTCTCCCGAGGCAATGTTGTGGCCGAGGCCGCATTTGGATTCTCCCGAGTTAGACTGCAGCCGAGTGTGAACGGATGCCGTACGGCTTCCTTCTCTGTTCTCTGAAGCCGTACGTTCTCCTTCTCTGTTCTCCGTACGCCTCGCCAACTTATAAACTTGTGCGGATTCGTCCTTCCTTCGTCTTCTCTGTGCTCCTGTCGCCGACTTGTGGCTTTTTCAATTGGCCGTACGGTATGAGGTTTCCTATTTATTTTATTTTTTTCCTTACTGTCCTTCACCCTTGGCCGTACGCCTTGCTTCCTCTTCGAGTTTTGCCAATTTTTAATCTCTCGCCTTTTACTTTCCTCCGTTAATTTCCCTTTTGGCCGTACGGTTTTAGTGCTCCAGGCGGCTATTTTAATCTTTCTCACTTTAATCTTTCCCCTGATGGTCGACTTATTTAATTTATTCTCCCTCCGTTTGCTTTCTTTTCTGACTTCTCTTTCGTTTCTTTTAATTTTCTCTTCTTTTTCTTTTTCTTCCCATAGGCCTTGTTTTTCTTTACTTACTCCGTTATTTTCTTTTATTTTTATAGCTTCTTTTCTATTTATTTTTATTTTTTCCAACTTCCGTTCTTTTTCTCTCTCCTCCCTTCTCTCTTCTTTTCCATTTTCCCTTTCATCTCTTTTTTCTCTCTTCATCTCTTTTCTTTTTTTCTAATTTTTTAATTTTTTCATACTTTTCATTTTTTAATTCCAACACAATTTTTTCATCTCGTACCTGTTCAAACTTATGGACTGGCGTATCATCCAGTGTTGATACTCTTTCTTTGTACTCTCCGTTCTCGGCCGGAAATGTTTCACTGGTCAAGCCATTATCTTTTTCTACTTCCCCCTCCTTGACCTGCAGCATGTGGCAATCCGGGTGGAAGACTTCATAATCCTCCATCTGCCAGTGAAACAGTCCGCTCAGTGAACTGGTCTCATCTTCCGAGCAACTGCCGATCTCCAATACCCCTTCTTCATCTGGTTCCATTGTCTTTCTCTCATCATCATCTGAGTCTCCTCCAGATTCAGATGCCGAAGATGCCAGATCCTCACTGACGGCCTGGTTCTTCAGATCAATGGTGTATTTCCTCCCTCGATTTTCTATTGAGAGTGTATTCCGCTTCCAGTTGTGGGTTGCCTTGGCAGCAATCAGCCATCCCCGTCCCAAGAGTGCATCGTACGCCTTCTTCTCCATTGGGATGACTACAAAATTCAACAGGAATAGTTGCGTGCCGATCGAGACCTTCTGCTCCATCAGTATACCCAACGGCCTGATGCCATGTTGATCTGCTCCCACGAGGTGGAATGTCGGGGGCCAAAGAGTCGGCTTGCCCAGACACTTCCAAGTCTCCTCTGGCAGTACGTTTACTCCTGAACCACCATCGACGATAGTATTAGATAGTTTCATGCCCAAGATTTCCATCTCGACGACGGCTGGTTTCCTCCCGATGCTTACTGCTAGGAGCATTGGATCCGAAGTCTCGGCTACCACTTCTGGCGTACGTTCTGGTGAACTCTTCGGAAGATTTTCTCCAATAGCATTGGTAAGTGCTACTTTGAGAGAAGGCATTGTTTGCAAAAGATCAGTTACCTTAATGGGTACGGTTGTGTGAAGCACCTGCCGTACGATATTCTTTTCCGACTCCGACTGTAGCAACGTACTGGTAGCTTTATAGTTCTTGCCTTCATTCGCCATTGCCTCGGCTACTTTTGTCTTGGCCTCCCGAAATCTTTCTTTCTCCGTACGGGGATCTGGATAATTTGCTCGTTTTGACTGTGCTCTCGTAATCGCCAAGACCTCCTCGTTGGCTACCTCCAGCATATTGATACTTCCTTTTTGCTTCGGACAGTCGGTGTCTTCATGGTCACCAGGTCCACACCACTTGCACAATTTTCCCCCGCTGCCTTGGCCGCTCTGGCAATCCCTCGCAAAGTGACCCCATTCGTTACAGTTCCGGCACTGAATCATCGGTCGTCCTTTGCTGTCATACTGAATTTTACTTCTCGGCGTGTTTCGCCGATTGTTGCGGTAGCCTCCAGGGGATGCATTATTGTTCTGTGGCTTCGGTGGCGTGGTTGGTGGTGTTGACTGTTCGCCTTGAGTGAAGAATACTTGCGAACTTTTAGTTTTTAGATTGTATGGGCACTCCTTGACGGAGTGTCCCATGACCTGGCAGATGTCACAGAATAGCTTTTTTGGGCAACTTGCCTTTGTGTGACCTTCCGATTTACAGTCCGTACACCATAATTCATTAGCCTCTTTGGCTCCGTCCTTGTCGGCCTTCAGTTCTTTCATTATCCGCATCATATCCCGCCGAAGGGCCTATACGGTTGCCGATTCATCGTCACTTTCCTCGGCACTCTCGTCGTCATCCCTCCTCTTCCCCTTCGAGGAAGTCCTATTTTCACTTTCAATATCCATCGCCCGATTGTATGCTTCGGTGTACGAGGACGGCGGTACTACTTTCATCTTTCGCCGAAGTGAGGGAATCAGTCCCTCGATGAACCATATTTTCTTTAAACCATCGGCTGGCTGTGCCTCCAGCTTCCCGATCAAGTCTTTCAACCTCCTGTTGTAGGTCTGTACGTTCTCATGCTTCCCTTGTTTGGTATGATATATTTCAGTGACGATCTCACTATCGTCCCGCAGAAGTTTGAACTCCGCTTCAAAGTTTTGCTTCAGGACCCTCCATGTGGCTCTCTGTGCTTGATCCAGTTCCGAGTACCAGTCAATGGCACTGTCCCTGAGTGTTGCTGGAAATGCCCTTAGCCACTGGTCGGGGTCATCCTGCCCGCTGGCTATCCAGATAGTCTCGCATGTCTTGCAATGCCGTACGGGATCCTCAGAGCCATTCCCCATGAATTTCGGCAACTTTTGCCGATCCTGGTGAGCCATCTTTACCGGTTGACCTCCTTGTTGACCTCCTTGTGTTTTGGACCCGATTAGACTAGTGGATGCCTCACTACGTCCCTGTGCGTCACCAGCACTCTCGGCCACGTACGAGTCACTGCCACGTTCTCCGTCAGCGTCCGCAACACCGTGGGTCTCCTCAGGATCCCGTCGATGCTCTCTCTGCCCTAGGGTCTTAAGCTCTGGTCTTCCCCTCTTTAACTCTGTGTCGTCGTCCGAGAGTGACAACTCTCGAAATCGTCTGATGCTACTATTCAATTCATCTTCATTGTCATAGAGGTTATATTTTTCTGTATAAGGAGTGCTGCTGAAGGGGTCTTCGTCCTTTCCTTCTATCAAACTGTAGTGTGCTCGTTCAATAGATGTCTATTTTTTGCAAATTTTCATATGTTCTTTTTATGCTCTGATTAATTTCAATTAAGTCCTCATCTAGTTCCTTACCGACTTGCCTTAGTCGTCTTCGCCGATTTTCTTGCTCTTGTAGTCTGAGTGATCGCCTAACTTGCTCTTCCGAAGTCCCGTGCCCGTCAGGTACTCTATTCTTATCTTTGTTCGGCCGTACGGGCATTTAGTTGTTCAAGCGATCATTGCTGGTTGCCGGAAGTGCGGCGCCGACTAGTATCCCGTTCTTCCTCTTCCCGTTTGTTTTGGTCTTCACAGCGTTGCACGATTTGCTGCCTTCGGCGCTCTCGGGCTTCCTCCTCTCGCAAGTCTTGCAGAATAATGAAATGGCGGGCCAGCAACCTGGGCATGCGGTTCAAAAGGTGGTTCACCTCGTCGTTCACTTCCAGCCGATCCCAGATGACTTCCTCAGGGATCTCCCGAACGAGGGATTCCCTACGTACGTGATCACGTGATGCAGAAGACAGGGGAAGAGAGGCACTAGATACAGAGATAATGTCACAGCACCGGTCGGCTATTACATTCCAACGAGCCCCACCCTGATGAGATACACACCAGCAGCCACACGATGATTCATTGTTTTATTTAACACCACGAGTATGACCGAGGCTTTACTTCACATCAGGGCCAATTCACGGCCGAGGCCAACCACGGGCCGCATAAACAAGTAAACGTATAACAAGTAAAAATATCCGACTAACATCATCTCCGACCATTGAATTCACTAATTTTTTAGGTTTTCCATATGAGACAAAAATAATAAAACCTGTTGTCTTATGTGAAAGTTTTGAATAGCCTTTTGCCCTAGCCTAAGAACAAAAAGATTGGTTTCCTTTAAGTTTGTTTGTATTGCATGTTCAAAGTTTCTAGGTTTATTTTAATTTTCCGTGTAAGGAATTATTATCGTTTCCTTCACTCTCAAAAAGTGAGCCTTGTTTACTCACAGGATGTATTTCAACGTACTACGAGAGTAAACAGGAACCAATAGAACATAGACAAGTATGAACAATCATGAATGCACATTGCACATCAAAATAGTACTTCATTTATTATTCACGGTAACCAAGTACAATTAGCTGTACTAGAATGTAACATCAAAATGTAACATGTAACATAATATCATAAGTACCCAGATATGTCTTGTTGTGACCTTTTCACACATCGCCCCATTCAAAATGGGGACCCCCTAATTTTTGCTCATTCGGGTCTTTTGGCTTTGTTTTTCAGTCTCTCTCTCTCTCTATTCTTTCGGTCTAGTGATGTACTTGCCATTTGACCTAGATTTGAATTTTGGCCAAGTCTGGAGGGCTTTTCGATGAATTAGGGTTTACAATCTTCAGACAACTTTGAGGTCAAATTGAGTTGGCTAGTCAAGTTCTGAGCTTAGCACTGCTATTAGGATGCTTTGAGCAGGCTCTCTTTGAATTTTCACTGAATTCTGACAATTTTCTATTTTTAGTAAGTGCCAATTTGGGGCTTGTTTTCTTAAGATTTTCAAATTTTGACAACTACACTGCGCTTTGAACGCTGAGAACTCGTCACTAGCCAAATTTGAGCAGAAACAAACAACTTGCTATTTTTAGCAGTCATGCCTTCGGAGTCTATTTTTAGGGTTTGCATGTAGGATTTCTCAGTGCATGTCGGCATAATCTTTTTGGGTTTTCCGAGAGCTTCGCAACGATGTAGCATGCAAGCAGAGTTGGTCACTTTTCCAGAACTTGCTATTTTTAGCCAGTGCTCGCATGTTGATTTTTCTGGGTTTTTCAAGATCTCTCGGGCGGTGTGACATGCAAACTCATCTGACAGCCAGTTGGTCGCTTTTCCAACTACTTACTATTTTTAGCAGGTTCACTTCGGTAGCTGCCCAACACTTCAGAATCGCAAGCCCGATGACATGCAACAAAAACGGAGTCGAACAGAGGTCATTCAAGGCACATGGAAGATGAATTAGGGTTTTGAGCTTCGGGACCCAAAATGAGGGGTCAGACGCCAGAATTTCCAAAAATCGAGGTTTCCCATCGTGATCAACATCTTTCAAGGAGTCTGTTGGTAAATTTTGAAAGCAAACGAAGCACTTACTATTTATAGTAAGCCCCTTCTGAAACAGGCTATAAATAGTAAGTCAACATCAAGCACCAGTGTGAACAGGCAAGTCTACTGATGAGGGTCACAACATTCAAATTTCAAGTCAAACAGAGCTGTGGAAGTCTTAAAATCAATCAACTGCTATAAATAGTAAACCACCTCTAGAAACATGCCAAAATTAGCAAGTCAGTACGGGGCATCGATGTGAATAGGTCAAGCAAGTGATGGAGACCACACGGTGCGAATTTCAAGTCAAACGGAATTGCAGAGGTTCGAGAATCAAACACTTACTATTTTTAGCAGGCATGTGCAAAGGAATTAGGGTTTCCTAAAAACAAGGGCGGAACATGACAGTCATGCAGGAGTAGCATCCAGCCACGATCAACACCCCTCAGGCAATCATTCTGAGTAGTTGCTATTTTTAGTAAGTTGCTAAAATTAGCAGGTGTAGGCAGGCATCAGGCGTCGGCAGCACAATCACATCCCAAGATTCGAAACAAAGCAAAAATCTAGCGTTTTGGAGCTGGAAGTCAATTCAAAATGCAAAATTTGGGAAACTTTCTAAAAATAGAAAGTTAGGGCAAGCCAAGGTTAGCATGAACAAATCACTCCAAATCAGGCGAAAGACATGAAATTCACTCAGTCTAAGAAAATTTGAAGTCTGGCATCAAATTTCGCCCTAGAAGCTACTTGAGAATGATAAAATTTTTCTAAGCCTGAGAAATTTAAAGAAGGCATTGTCAAATGCGCCCTTGGGGTTGAAAGATTGTTGAAATGTTGCTAAGTGCTTCAAACTCAAAGCACACCCTCTGAAATGCGCCCAAGAAGTTTGGAGGGGTGATGAAAGTTTTACTAAGGCACTTCAAATTTGAAAGACCACCTATCCATATGTAATATCCCCTTCTCAATCCTGATCTTCTTAGTGACCATTGGCCTTTTTCTGGAAACCCGAAGGCTAGTCGGAAGGTAAAATTAGGGTTTCCTATTTTTGAGGTTGTCTTTGTTCGGAGTTGGTGGATCTGATGGCGGATTCTTTCTGGGTTTTTAGAGAGCTTCGCAGTGGTAGGTTCCTTTCGGCATTCAGAGCATTTTCTGGAATTTACTATTTTTAGTAAATTCTATTTTTGGCAGCTTTCCAGTTGGGTTCAGCTTGTGGTTGACTTCCTGCTTCAGTTTGGTCAATTGATTTGCTCAGTATTGGCTTCAGGGCATATTCAGAGGGATAAGTTAAGTCATTTAATTAAAGTCACGTTTTAAATATTATATTTTTACGTTGACCCCTTGGCCTAGACTATTGACTTAATATTGTTTTTAAAAAGTGGTCTTTGAGGGTGGCGCCCTCATTAAAAGATTATTTTAATTTTGCCAAAGTCAAAGCAAGTATGAAGGGCGCATTTATCAAAATGGTATTTATTTTAAATATCAAATATTAAGCCTTGAAGGAAAAGTACGCCCTCTTGAAGAAAGGGTTAGGGTTTTGGCATTGAAGCAGATTTTAGGGTTTCATGAAGTCAATCGAAACTTATAAAAAGAAGACTTGAGCATCATTTTATCATCTTTTGTCTACTATACTGTTATGCTGCCGGATTGGCTCTGGAACTGCTTCGAGGAATGAAGGCCTCCTAGCTTGGGCATCGCTTCGTGTTTGCAAGACAACATCTAGTGGTGATTCATTGTATTGTGAGTTGCATCTAGCTCGTGCATTGTGTTTAGCTTATTGCATTGATAAATCTGTTTAGCATATTAGTGTTTTCAGCATTTTAGCATCATTTAAGACAGCAGATTTCATGTTTTAATCATAACTCAAAAAAAGACAAAAATATAGTTCTGGGTATCATTCCATTGTCGTTGTTAGACCTAGGCGTCCATATTCTCCAATTTGCAGATTTTAATGTTGTGTATTGAATTTTTAAAGCCAAGTCGAATTTCTCAGCTGGGCCGTACCATTTAATGACATTGGGATTCGTGCATAATTCATGTGTGGGTTATAGATCTGTTTTCATTGTCTCATCTTAGGCGTCTCCTTGGTTAAGGCTTAGTGCATTTGATTTCTAGTCAATCGGAGGTTATACGTGGAAGATATGAGCATTTAAGTAATTCCTTAGACTGCTGTTTATGCATTTAATGAGCAGATTTGTAACAGAAATCAGAAATCTGTATCTTGATCTTTGAAAGCGTTTGGTTTTGGTATTACTATTCAAAATAAAGGTGGTTCCATATGATGTAATGCTGATCCTTTAATTTCATAAGATATTGGCAGGCGAAAGCTCCTTATTTGTAAAACTGACACTAGTACTGGCAGTTATTTCATTATTGCTCAAATCTGGTTGTGTTCTCATTTTCATTCAAAGTTATTGTAATAGTTACAGCTCCGCCCTATGGTAGCTACTATCCCAGTTTGGGTAGAAAGCACATTCTGGGTGTCGAGTAGTTTCATCTTTCAGCATTTCTCTTTCTAGCAATGTTATTGTAATCACTCTGTCATATGGTCGCCCCTCACTCCGTATTGGATTGGGTAGCACATACTTGACGTCGAGTTCCCTTTCCAGTTTTTAGAGTAGAAGACCCTCTGACCAATGCTCGCCATTATCGGCGCCATACTGGTTAGAGTTACAGCATAAGCAGTTTGATTTAGATCCTCTGACCAATGCTTGCCATCATCGGCGCCATTCTGGTTAGAGTTGCTTTCTTGCACGTTTTGGTTTATTCTCTAACCTTAACGGGTGCACTGCTTTGTAATTTGTAAATTGATAAAACGAAAAAATTTGGCTCGGAATATTTCACCATATGCGCCCTGAGGAGAAGAGAGGGTAAAATTTTTCTAAGTGTTGACAAAAGTGGAAGTAGGCCATGGTAAATGCGCCCATCAAATGTAAGGAGACTTGAATTTTTCTAAGTGTTTCAAATTTGAAGAGGGACCCTCCAAATACGCCTTAACTCAAAGAGGGAGAGGGTGATAAAAATTGACTAAGGCATTTAAATTCAAAGCTCTTCCCCCCTATTAGCGCCTTGAGTTGAAGAGGACACTTAAAAGATTTACTAAGGCGTGCAAGCTTGAAGTTCACCACCTCATTTGCGCCTAAGAAGAAGAAAGCATTTGAAAACTTTCTAAGGCGTTAAAACTTGAAGGAGGACCCATCAAATGCGCCTTTGCCTGGGAGAAAACTTGAGAAAAGGTTTAAGTATGGAAAATTTGAAATACAACACCCTAAATGCACCCAACTTGCATGGAGTGAAGAAATTTTTCTAAGTATGGGAGATTGGAAGCCAAGAGAGTCAAATGCGCCTAAGATTGAGCAAGTGATTGAGAATTTGTCTAAATCATTTAAAATGAAAGACCACCTATCCAGATGCACCCAACTTGGAGGCGAGTGATGAGAGTTCCTAAGGCGTAGCAAATTGAAAGAAGACCCTCCCAAATGCGCCTAGGGAAGGAGAGGGTGACTGAAAGTTTACTAAGTGCTTAAAATTTGAAGTCCATACCCTCATTTGCGCTTTGACCCAGAAAAAAATTCTAAGTGTAAAAAAGTTGAAGAAGGGAGTGTCATTTGCGCCTTAAGATGAAGATGCCTTGAGAAACGTCCAAGGCATAAAGTTGAAAGTACCTCCACCTATATGCGCCTTTGGCTGGAGAGGGTTTTTAAACATATACTAAGTATTCTTAAAGTGAAAGATGACCCTCTTGAATGCGCCCACCCAATGGAATTAAACTAAAAATCTTTTAAGGTGTGTAAATTGAAAGCCTAAGGGCTGAAGTGCGCCCAGCCTTGAAGGAGGAGATTGAGAAAATTTTCTAAGTTATCAAAACTGAAAGCTCATCACATCATATGCGCCCTTGCTAGCTGGAGGTAAGTGTTGCAAATTTGAAGCATGATGCATCATTTGTGCCCAAAGAGAAAGGAAGGTGACTGAAATATGCTAAGGCGTGGAAAACTTGAAGTATGATGCCTCAAATGCGCCTAAAGGTTAAAGGGGAGAATTGATATGTATTAAGTATTGCAAACTCAAAACTTGGAGTAAACACCCCTATTTGCGCCCAACTTTGAAGAAGAATTGATAAATTTTAAAAGGCGTTGGAATTGAAAGTTGGCCATATCATATGCGCCCCTGAAGATGAAGTTTTTGTTAAGTGTTTTAATCTAGAAGCTGACCCTCCTATATGCGCCTGGAGATTAATGGAAATAAAATTAAGGCGTGTGAATTTAAAATGGAAATCCAAGGCCTCATATGCGCCTGTGAAGAAGAGGGTAAGGTGATAAATTTCCTGGGGCGTATGAATTAAAAATGAGACCCCCCCGCTTAAGTGCGCCTAAGACAAAGAAGGTGAATTAAATATTTTAAGAGGTTGCAACTTAAAGTTTAAAAAGGATATGCGCTTAAGATGAGAATCAAACGGAGATTTTTGTGAGGTTGAGTGATAGAATTTTCCTAAGGCGTTTCTAATAAAATTAAATTTTGTTCATGCTGGAAGTCAATTAAAACTTCAATTAAATTATTTTCCAAAGTTTAAAAAATTAAACGTCCCCCTTGAATTTGGACACATGAAATTTTGAAACTGAAAAATATTTAAGGGGAAATTTATTTTGGAAAATATTTTGGATGGAAAATAATTTTGCCTAGCAATTTTAAAATGCCGGAGCTCGCGAGTGATGAAGCTTTTTCGACTGAAATGTAATTTTTTTCTAAAGCGCTGGCAAAATAAATAAAGTCTCTCGAGTGAAATAAAAGGCGTTGAGATTAAGTTTTAAATTTTAATACGCCATTGTTTTAAATTTTAATGAGTTTCTCAAATTACTTCAGTCAACTGGAAATAATTGGCAGTCGAGGAGGGAAATTTTAAATTCAAACAAGGAAAGAATCTCTAATAATAGCAAATTTCTATGACGACTGTATGACAACTGGGAATATTCTCTCCTAAAATTGGAAAATTTCTAAGTAGTGGGGGAATGAATTAATGGCGATTGCTAAACTGGGCATTTGCTTTCAATTATAAAAACTCCGAAGTTTTTCATTTCTCTTCACAAATTGCAGAGCTGAAAATTGTGCTGAAGCTGAGAGTAATTGCTAAGTGAGTGAGAGATTTTTGAGTTGAGAAAATGATTTATCTGAGTGCTGAAGTTGAAATTGCTGATGTTGCTGAGATTGAGAGTGCTGAAAGTTGAGAGTGCTAAGTGCTGAGAAGAAGTAAATTCTGAAGTAGAAGTGCTGAGTTTGATTTTTCGAAGAGCTGAAAGTGTTGCAGTTGCAAGTTGCTGAATCTTGAAGTTTTTAAATTTCGGTGTTGTATTTCTCGAGGTTTGGAGTTGGAGTTTTACTGCTGAAGTTTTTTTTTAATTTTTCAAAGCCAACTCCACTTGCCAACCATCTCACAAATTTTTTTAATTTTTGAAAGTTAGAATTATAATGCTTGCTTTTTCGTTTTGCAGATGGCTTAAAGTCGAAGAGGAGATGCTGCCGGAACAAGCAAGGCTGCAGCCAGAGTTGGGAATGTTGAGGCTGGCAAAGAAAATGCTTCTAGGTAGGCCATTATTAAACAGTTGAAGAAGTCTTTTATTCCGGAGTCAAAGTTTGTGTCGAAGCTGGGAGGTCTGACTGACACCAACTTGGGATCGTTCAACCTCGAAGCCTTCAAGATAAGAATATACGGGCAAGGTGGTTATCCTTTGTCGGTGACTTTGCACAATATTGTAAAGAGCGGGTTATATGCAGTTGCTGGTTTTCCACCAGTAGTTCGATGTCATGAGTTGATTATGGAGTGTGCGAACTTCTACAATTCAGACCACCAGACGATTGTTTCTCCAGAGGGCAAGCTGTTGGCAAATTTCACACCTGATGCAATTGGCAAACCATTCGGGATACCAGTTATGGACAAAATGTTGTACAAGTCCAAGGAGGGAGTTGATAAGATGTATGCTACATCTTTTGATAAGTGTGCTAAGAGGATCAACATGACGTGGATGAGGAAACCAAAGCCTCTTGGTGCCAA
Source organism: Sequoia sempervirens (assembly GCA_007258455.2). Taxonomy (NCBI): domain Eukaryota; kingdom Viridiplantae; phylum Streptophyta; class Pinopsida; order Cupressales; family Cupressaceae; genus Sequoia; species Sequoia sempervirens. The sequence goes on along the minus strand of VDFB02392919.1, from coordinate 8,563 downwards.
CCTGTCGAAGCAAATCATTTTAGAGGAGCTGAAGCAAGAATGCTGCGATTTGATCATGATGCTCAGCCGGGTGAATGGCAGCCCACAAGCATATGCATTTGAGCTGTGGATGTTCTATATCAGCATGGTACTGGAAGGAAAATAATATGTGGATTTTGCATAGATGATTAGTGATAACATTGATGAGCAGTTCAGAAATCTAAGAAGGACAAAGACGTTCTACATGAGCTCATATGTCATCTACATGCTGGCTCGAATGACAAGATATAAGGGGTTGACATACTAGGAGCCAATTGGGTGTGGCTTTGGTCAATTCAAAATTCACGAAGCTTCCAGGTAGTTACATCTGACGAGCACCTCTCACTTCAAAAGGGTGAACGACGCCTTCACAATGTACATCACAAGGACTCTTCAACGGAGATTGCAGCAAAGAATATCCAAAGAGGCACAGGAGTTGATCGAGGAGTACGGGTTTTGGTTTGTCCAATTCCCAAAGTTCACATATATAAGGCTGTCGGGACACCATTCATATGCCTCCCGACTACCGAGGTATCCCATAGATAGAATGATAATGTTCAAAGTGTCTAGGCAACTCATAGCGTATGACAAAATTATAAAAAAGAAGAAAAAAGGAGGTTTGCACTTCCCTATTGTTTTGGGGAATTCGCTTGAGGAGTGCCCTTCTTTGCAGGCAACCAAGGAGGCGGAAGATGAATTGCAGTTTTATCACCTCACCCTCCATACCAACCGGCATGACTTTGATCCTTGAGGGAAGATTGGAACTGTACAGGGTGAAGAGTATAGGCATAGGGCTCATTTAGAAGATTTTTGGGAAAATCCAGGAGACGAAGCTGAAATCAGAAGGAGGATGTTCTCCAGGTTGCCCCTGAAGTTAATTCGAGGATGTGAAGTCGTCCAGGTTCCAGATCAAGTTGATGAAGATGCTAGACTTACTCATCCGGATTATGAGTCAATAAAGGATACACCAATCCCACCACCGGATTGGGTAGAGCCAAAGATCACAGACTTAGACACTTTGTCTATGCTTGTCTTAACTTTCACGAGGAGTTGGGTGGATGGGCATGTTCACAGGCTAAGGAGAAGATCAATTTCCCTCTCGTACAATCTCATGGGCGATCGGAGGCCACCAATGTCGACAAAGAAGAGAAAACAAATTGCCCAACCTGCAGAACCATGAGTAGAGGAGCCAGTACAGTCTGAGCCTCAGAGGACAGAAGAAGCATCGCCCACGTAGTTGTTGGCTCGCTCTTCAAGTGTGCAAGAAGTCTCGATGTTTGCAAATCAGAGGGATCGAGTGGCTGAAGAATAGGATATGGAAGAAGTTAACCAGCCATTGTCAAGAGAACTTGATAGTCAGAGTGCCAACGCTCCTGAGGGTGCCGATCAACCAGAGGAAGGAGAAGAAATAGAGACAGACATTCGCTTTGATCGTGCACTTGAGGCAGCCTTTGAGGATGAAACGAAACCTGACATTCGGGGTTTTGAGGAGGATAACCAGCTTATGGAGACAGATGAGCCTCAGCCGAATGTTGCCCAAGAAGAAGTTCATGAAGTTGAAGCAACAGAGGAGCAACCCCTTATTGTCTATGGCGCTCATCAGAATGTTCCCAATTGGCTCTCACGCGCAATAAGGAGAGATCAGGAGGATGACACCGACCCGACAGTAGAAATGGAAGAGCTCCTGAACAGAATAAGTGAGTCACCTAAGAGAAAGAGAGCCAGGAAGTACTCCAGGATAGAAACGGATGAGGCCGATTCTCGCACTCTCCATGTTGCAGTTCTGAGGGAGGAGTGTGATCTAGGTGATGTGATGCCTGAGAGTTACACTATTACTACAATTGAATTAAGGCGTCCCTCTGGAGCAAAAGTTGTTGAGGAGGCTGAAAATTCCTTCCAGGCGCTGAAGGATAGGCTGCAACAAAAAGAAGGAAAGTACAAGAAATTGAAAAAGGAACATAAGGCATTAGTTGGGTATGTGCAGCATCTAGCACAACCATGTGCTCAGTAGAACCCAATGGTGGAGCTTCCTGTTGAGCTTCCACGAGAGTCGATTAGTGGGCTCGAAGAGATGAAGAAGGCCATTCAAGAGGGAGATAAGTGGATTGGCGGTGTTCGTGCTGAGGCTGAAAAATTCATGATTGATCTTGTCTCCTCTTTCCAGCACGTTTCCGATATCCTCTCATGCTTGGAGAACATCGAGTAGGCTTGGAATGACACACATATATTTCAGGATAAGACCATTCCACTCCTGGCTGTTCTGATGTGCATACCTGTGCAGACTTTGGTTGATGAAGGGGTGATCCAAGCAGGGGATAGATATGATTTTCCAGGATGGTATTTTGCTGCATTCACTGGCAAAGGCTTCTTCGACATAGCAAAGGCGAAGTCTGCCAAAATCAGAAAAGTAATGGGGAATATTCACGAAGGCATCCTCAATACGCTGGAAGCATTATTCACCAGAAGGCTAACTCCCGAGGAGGTGGAGATTGATGGATTGAAGGGGAGATTGCAACCTTTCTTCTTCGAGATGAGAGTGTTCCCTTAGTTAGACTTTGATAATATCTCCACATTCTCAGCTATTATTCAGAGCACACAGGAATCCATCATGAGTTGGAGAAAGCCTTCTGACCGGCAGGAGCAGACAATTGCTATCCTCGAGTACCAGCTCAACCTTACTCCATCAATTTCAGAACAGGAAGTTGATGTAGTGTTGGCCCGATTTGTAGCTTACGCGGTCAGAGAGAAGAACACTGGAAATAGGGTCATGGACGAGAATCTTCTGGAAGGATAGTGGGCATTAATTTCCCATAGTGGTCAAGGAGGAATCTGCTATTTTTGTACTTATTAATTATGCCATTCCACCTTCTGGCGGTTTTTAGGGCACAATCTTGTCTAGGGCTGAAGTGGCTCGATCTGAGCCATCCATTGTAATTTGATCTGGATCATCCATTGGGATTGGCCAGCTATATCAAGGGAGTCGCCTCATTTGTACTCATTAGATTAAATCATTAGACTAGAGAATAGACATTAGATTAAATCAAGTCCCAGATCTAGCTGTTGTCCAATTGCATTGACCTTTGGCTCATTGATCGCAATGTACACTGTGTTAGACTCTTTTGTATGCAGTTCTGGCTATGTTGGTTGTGAGGGTGATGTATGTGTTGGTTGTGAGGCTGGTGGCTTTGGCTGTACTGTGGTGGCTGGCTGCATTGGGATTTGGTAATTCAATTGAATTTGATGGGGTTCTGGGGGCAACGCCCCTAGCGAGGTTTGGTGGCAGTGCCCCTTGCAGGGGTCAAGTGGCAGTGCCCCTCGTGGGGTCTAGGGGCAGTGCCCTTGGTGCGCTCCTTGTCGCGGTATAGGGTGGGGTCAAGGGGCAGTGCCCCCACCGCCAAGGCCAATTTAACACTTTTGAACCCATACAAAAATGTATTTCGTACATCATTCTCATGAATTTTCCATAGGTTCTGAATAGTGCTGACGAAGCTCGAAATTAGAGATTTCAACATGTTTGATCTCACTCTTGTTGCCATTTTCGCCCTTCTTGGTAGTACAATCCTTTTCCTGGTTCCTCTGTTATGTCTTTTGCTCGTACTTGATGTAAATTTTACTTGTACGACTTGCTCGCTTCTCCCTAGCCGTATGGTACCTTGCTCGGCTTCAGGTGATTTAATTTTTGCTCCTACAGGCAGAACGCTCACGCCAAGGCTTTTCTTATTGGATCCAATGTTTTGTACGGCCTTCCCCTTGGTGACTCGTACAACCTTCAGTTTAAGGTTTCATATGGCTTGTAGGTTAATTCTTCGTACGACTTCGATATCTATGTTCGAGTGCTTGGCAACTTGTACAACCTTTTCTTCTTTCCTGTAGGGACTTTTGATGCCTCTACTGGTCACACACCTGGGTTATGGTGCTTGCCTTAATTTTTCTATGCCTGATTTTCACATTAATGGTTCGTACAACATCCTTAAGCTTTCCTCGTACGGCTTGGTTCTTGATGACATTCGCCTTATTTCGTATGGATTCCAGTTTGCTAACTCGTATGAGCCTATTGATTGCAATGCATTGTATGACTTTGAGATTGTTGGTCTGTACGATATACAACCTACCTTCACCTCATACAACATCAAACTCTCCTGGCCGTGCAGTATTGTCCTTACCACACATGACCTTCTGAATGTAGCTCTTTCCTACGGTTAGCATATTGTGATTTTTGCGTACGGCCTTGGCATCACAACATTGTATGGTCATCTCCTCCCTTCCCGTTACGATAGGCATACTGGAGAAAGAAAAAACAATAAAAGCACTCAAGGAAGAGATGGCCAGGCAGTTGGCAGTGAAGCATAAGGAATTAGAAAAAGGCCAACAAAAACCTGAAGGAGGCCGTGCACTTGGTGAAGATTACATGAGAGAAAGAGCTGAAGGCCAATCGTCACCTGCAGCAACATACTGAGGAGGTGTACTGACTACGACAACTGACCACTCGGGCAGCCACTTCATCGGTGCCCCAGCCGCTAGGGACGTCCTCTCAACCCTCCTCTCAGTTAGTTTCTTTGTAAAGGTCTCCCAGTTTTTTGTATTACTTGTCTGGGAAGACGACTTTTTATGGGGAGGATGATGTAATCAGCTTAATTAGTTAATTTGGAAATAGAATAAATAAAATAAAAGAATAATGTTTTGTCGGGAATTAGTCCTCGTCATTAGTTAGTACTCAGGTAGTTGCCGACGGTTGGTATCCTCAACCGACGTCGGCCAACTATTTATAGTGCCGAGTGTGTTGTAATCAAGGACTAGCATAGATGTGATGAATTGTAATACTGCAGCCCTATGAATAATAATCTGAAACACCTTTCTGTGCAATTGTTTTGTCAATGATTTCTATTCTTTCAATGTTATTCTGCAATTTAGTTTACTTTGTAACACAAGTAGCACTCAACGAGTAAACAAACCACCCTTTCAAATTTGAAGACATGTTCCACTTTTACATTGTTCTGTTTTATGTTGTCTTGAAAGGGACAAATTAAACTGCTAACAAATCACATACATATACCATATAGGATTTAGTCACGAAATAGAAAAGTAAAGGTACATCTTAGCTTGTTGCTTTCATCAAAATTGCATTCTAATTGTCATACAATCTTAGTTGGCTTACTTTCTTTTGTTTGCTCACAACGCTAGTGAAAATTCTGTGTAATATACTTATCAATGTTGCAATGTTCAAAATGATCCTTATGATCCTTGGCATTTTGGACTTTGATATGTTCTTTTTCCTTACGCCTTTCAATTGCCTTTGCCTCTCATCTTGGAGGTTTGTTGTTATTTTAGATTGGAAGAATTTTCTAGTTAGCCTTCCTCTATGCCAACCTTGATTTAGATAGCCTTTGTGCTTACCTTATCTCTAGTCTTTGCATTGAGGGTTATGAATTTTGTTTTGAATATAACTATGATGCCCTCCAAGATGTTCTACTACCACTTCTAGATCATATGGAGAAATACTTGAAACAATTGCTTGCATTTAGAACTATTTGGTATAGTCTTGCATGGTTTAACCTTTTTTAGTTGTTGGAACTTGGAAGTATTGTCAAACTCTCACTGTTGATACTTAGTGAAATTGTCAAAAGTGCAAAAGTTCCTTAAAACAACGCTCTAACTTTTTGATGAAAAAATGACTAAGTATGAAAAGTGCAAGGGCGGGGTTTTTCAGCGCCCCTGCACTTAAGTGAAAATTAGACTTGGTGTAAAGGCGCTGATTTTTAGCGCCCTTGCACCTAGTTTCCATACTTAGCCAAAAATGAGAGGGGCGTATTTTGACTCAAGTGCACTTTTCCTTGATTTATGCCTTTCATCTTGCTTTCATTAAATGCACGACTTGAGTTATTTCTCCTCATTTGCAAATCACTTAAAAGTGATTTTAGGTTACTTCTTCTTCACTTTTGGCATTCATTTTTCACTTCTCCTTGCTGGGCGACCATCTTGCATCCTCAAAAACATGTTTTTGAAAAGCTCTCAAGCTTCCTTCGTTTAGGTTTTTTGTGCTTGTTCCAGGTATGCGTTTTTCTTCATTTGCTTTCATTTTTTAGTTTGTATTTCGCCATCTAATCTAAAAACGCATTTGGAGGTTTTGATTTCTTATTTATTTTTCATGGTATTTCTTGTTTTCTTTCAGAACTTCTTCATCTCTCATCATGCATTGGTTTTTCTTTTCTCTTTCCACGTGTTTTCTTGCCCTCTTCTCAGTTGGGCTTCCTCCATCGTTTTTGTTGGGTTTTCAATTTATAAATGAGCGTGCCAATGTAACATATCATTTCGCTATCTCTCTTTCATGATTTTCGTGGTTTCATTGTCTTTCATTGTCTTCCCATCGTGCCTTTGTTTTCTTCATTTTAATGATAAAAAATGCAAGGGGTTTTGAAAAGAACTCGGTTCAATGAATGAAACCTTCATTTTTGTGAGTGAGTTTTGCTTACATGATTGTTATGGTGGTGAAATACAAGACTATTGCACCAAAGTGCGTTCCAAGTGTTAATCCTGAAAGGTTCATACATTTCCATGCTCAAGCAAGGTTTTTGGGCACCATTGCACCTTTGTTTTTTTTTCACCAACTCCAGTCAGTGTCAGAACGGTGAAAATCACCGTTCCTACACTGGAGTGATCCTCTCACTAAATGCTCAGGTGCTGAAAAAACTTGCCATTACACTTGCTGAATTATCATCTGACAAGGCTAAGTGTCAGGGCGCTGATTTTCAGCACCCTGACATCTTTTTTTCACAAACTTACACTTCAAGTCCATTGCACTTTTGGCAGTTTTTCCCAAAAACACTTCAAACTTGTTCTAGCTTCGCTCGGAACCTCATTTTTCCACTCCCGCATCATTTTCCATGCTTCGTCACTTGTTTCACACTTGCTCAACATTGTTGCTTGCTTCACACATCCCAATGCTGCTTTTCAACTAACATTTGTTGATTCCACATCTTGCAGTTCCTTCTCAGATCTCATCAAGGGATCCTCGGAGTTGTATCTTTTTGATCCAGTTGCTCTTAGATGATAGCCAAGAAGCCTTCATCGTCTTCTAAGGCCAGAGAGCGCAAAATGAAATACAAGTACCAAGGTGTTTTTCCACCTATAGTGGTGATCTCCAAGGTTGACGAGATAAAGGATACCAAGGTCGGTCATCAAGACCTTGAAGACTTCGTCAAAAGGACTGAGAAAAAGCCTCTTGAAGACAATTTGAGAGCCATTGTGCACAGTAATGTACATTTGGTGTCTACATTTTGAACTTCAGCTCACAATACTGAATTTGTCCTCCAAGTGGCAGCTCATTACATCTGGGAAAATAGAAGTGTGATAGACTCCTCTGGGCGAGAGATAATGAGGCTTGATCCCGACTTCTTTGATATTGTTTTTAGAGTTCTACACATGGAACAATATATAGAGATTTCGATGCAGTCTGCACAAGAAGTCTATGATGCAGATCCCAATAAGGCAAAGACCTTGATAAACACTCAATGGTTGAAATAACCCAGGCATACTATCTCTAGATGGCCAAAAGGACTCCCACGAAGTGATTTCAAGGAAGATGTTAGGGACATGATCGCGCTTCTGAGTAAGGTCAAGGGTTTGCCAGAATCTTCTCACTTTTAGGAATGGATGTATGAATACATCCGAATCATACGAAGGAGGAAAGCTCATATTGACTGGGGGAAGCAAATCAGCGATGCGATCCATGAACAGTTGATAAATGTGCAAACCACCTTGAAGTTCTATATGTCTTCTTATCTAGTGTATGCTGCAGCTGTAATGAGACAATTCCCAGGGCTTTCTACAAGGGGGAGTAGGTACACTGAAACCGTGTACAAATACTTTTATTAGTTGGAGCTAAATGAGAGCCTTCACACTTTCAGAAGGGTCACGGATGCTTTCTTATGCTTCAGCTGTAATGAGACAATTCCCAGGGCTTTCTACAAGGGGGAGTAGATACACTGAAGCCGTGTACAAATACTTTTATTAGTTGGAGCTAAATGAGAGCCTTCACACTTTCAGAAGGGTCACGGATGCTTTCTTCGCACCTCTGCTTTATAGTTTTGATCCAACTCTTGAAAAGAAGAGAGTGTCGGACGAGGCATACAAAGTGGTAAGCAAGGTTGGGTGTTTGTTCTTTCAATTGGCAACCTTTACTTACATGAGGGTAGGGTGCTACATTGAATGTCCTTATATGCTGCCTAGGTATCCTTCAGACAAATGGGTACTTATGGAGTTGTGCAAACAGTTGATTTCAGTTCATAAGGAATGGATGAACATTCACAAACGGGGATTCAAGTTTCCACTGACGATTGGTAGGTATACCATCAAAAGTGTGCAAAAAGCCAAATCGGTCTATGCAGAAATGCAGATCATGACAATAAGGACCTATAGACACAAATTTGATTTTGATTACCGGAATGTAAAAAAGAGGTTGAAAAGGGGCATCAACACAAGTACCGTTTTGAGGACATCTGGGTTGATTGCAAAGATGAAGAAGACATTCGAAGAATGGATTTTTGCA
>VDFB02392918.1:0-28805 GCA_007258455.2 Sequoia sempervirens | reverse complement strand
CTCAAACACTTTTGAATGATAGATGACACCTTCATTGAGGCATCAATTTGATCATTAATTCCTTTTTATTTCAATTTATTGTCATTGGCTTTGTAGACTATTTGAAAATTTTGATTTTCAATTTTCTCTTGAAATCACATCTTTGTTGTTTATTACATATTTCTTGAGCTTCACATTATCTACTATCAGATCATCAATCAATTGAAACAATTCACACAAATGATCAATCCTCTTCATTATTTTATTTCCTCCCAAATCTTTTGTTTCATATGCCTCACTATCTCTCTACAAAATGCAATTAGCTTATTTTGACAAGAGTTTATTTCATTTTTTTCTTCCCTCGGCTTTGTTGCCAATATTTCGGTGGTTTTCTCTATTCCTCCAATTTTTGTTCCCAATGTTTTTCTTTTGCCAAGTTTTGTTTTAATTTTTCTAAAGTGAATTTTTCATCATCATATTTATTTTTTCTCTCATCTAACCTTTGCTTCAATTCATTCAATTCCACCTCTATTTTTTTTATCTTCTTTGCTTGTAGATGTAGATGTAGACTTTTATTCTTTTTTCTAATTCATTGCTCTTGTTATTTGTTGCTTTCCTCTTTGATTTCTCATTGGATAGGTATACTTGTAACCTTCTCTCTCTCTCTCTCTTAATTTAATAATGATGTGTACACCAGTTCATTGTTATTTTTTGATACATTAATTTTGTTAAAAAAAATTGTATCCAAAAAAATCCAATTAGAAACTGCTCACAAGAAATTCAAAGCAATCTATCTGATTCTCTAGTTTATTTTGAACTATGTGAACAAAAAACATGTACTCCATGATTTATTTAATTGGGTTAAATGTGGGTAATACCCTAGTTGTTGTAGGCTCTGAAGCTATAGTAGACGTACTCTCTATCAACTGCTTCCTTCCTTTTTTATATATTTTTGATTTCTTTTTAAACTCATCATTGTAATCAATACTTGGGGCTGTAGACATAATGAAATCCTTGAATGGTGAAGAAGTACTTTTCGTGATGGAAATATCTACAATTATCTGAGACCAAGCCTGGGGTTGAGGATTATCTATTGTTTTTGCAGTCACACTAACTAGAGGAGTGCCTAGAAATAACTCCTTCTAGGTGAAAATTAAGGTAGTGGTACTGGTACTAGTAGTTGGACTTGGACCTATCATAATCCTTTACTTCTTCAGAATTCCTTGATCATTGGGCATCTGTGTAGTATCTTGTATTGTTGGCCTCGTGTGTAATTTTTTTTGTGGCACATGTTGACCACTACTAGTACTATTAACCATACCATTTCCACTAGTGGCAATGCCAATTGCACTAGATTCTCCACCATGGGAATGTCTTGGTTGTGATTGTATCTAAACATGAGGATTAGGATTTGAAGTTGTAACAAAATGAATTGTTTCAGTTTTCCCTGTATGCCCTTGGGCTATTTTATCAACTCTAAGGCCTTGCAAATCACTAGGTTTTATATGGCCTACCTTTATTGTTGTCAAAATACCTTATCCTTTGGACCCCAAACCACCACATTCATAACATGTTTTTTCAACTATGGTTGCTCCTAAACTATATGTTTGTTTTGTGGTACATCACTTAAACCAAATTTGAATTTGCTTTCATATTGTACACTTTTTTCTTCCCTATCATCATCATATTCATTATCAATTTCTTCACGTTCATAGGGGCGCTCTTTATTCCACAAATTGCTAAACTCATAATCTTCTTCAATCTCTAGAAATACTACACTAGTTTTAGGTTCATCTAGATCCTTCCTCATAGACCAAAAGGTAATATTTTTTTATTGTAACCAATTTTTTTCTTTACAAGCTATTTTTAGAGAATCTGGTATTTTACTTTAGTAGATGGTAGATCACTTTTTTCATAAAACTTGTCGTGCCTCTTGATTTGCTTCTTTACTTCTCTCTATTGGTGTAATTCCATAGTTTCTACTGATAATTGTTCAAAAGAAATACCTTTATCAACAACAATTTTCAACATTGCTATTGTGACCTTGTCCCAAGAATTCTTGTTTCTCAAGTTTTCAAGTAAGGGTTTTCTTTGATGTTGATTCTACTTGCAACATTCTTATTGGCCACAATCCTTGATTTAATGGTGTCACATGGATCATACTTCCAGTGAGAGACAACATCAAATTGAAAAAAATTCAAAAGATCATGTACAACACTAAATGATTTTCTCTTGAATGTGAAACCTCCACATGAAAAAAGGTACAAAGAAGGGAATATGCTCTTCTTTTGCTGATTGAAAAATTATAGTTGATCAGTACTCTCTAACTATCGTGCATATTCCAATGCAAAAAACCTTTATGTCACATGTATTAGAAGTTTATATGGCTCTACTCCTGATCCATAAAATCTTAGCACAATATATTCTTCCATTAAGTATCAATCAACCAATTGTATTTCTTTCCCTAGTTGAATGTAATTTCTACAAGACATAGGCAATCTAGGCATTGGAGTATAAGTAATTGCTTGATATAATTGAGCCAAAAATTATTACACACAATGATTGTAGTTCCTTCGAGAATCATGCATCCTTATCTTAGTGGTCCAATCATATACTAGAGACATTTTTCTCCTTAGCATTTGTATAGGGCTGAATTTGAAGCTTGTTGGTCAAAAACATTCCACTAAATTTGAATTAAAATTTAGCAGAAGTAGGTTGTGAGACTAAATGTCTTAGAGGAACCTCCTTTAATCATTTAAAATTGTTTATGCATTGATTCTACAATGTGCCCTAGAAAGTTATATTTGATAGGCAGCTTAACATAGTGGATAATAAAAACCATTTTAAGGAGGCTTGCACCCACTTCATGATTTTTATCTAGTTCAAGGAAAAATGCTAGCATGGAAATAGTATCCTAAACCCATGGTTGAAAATTTCCAAATCATAAGGAGGCTTAAGATTATTTTTGAATAAGTTACTATGACTATCTTGAACTATTTTAATTAGAATATTATTTTTCTCCCCTTCATCAACCACTTCATAATCATTAGCAAGGTTTTCTAGGTCAATGTGGACGTTTCCAAAATTTTCAGTTGTAAACCCAACATATTTCCAAATTCTTCTATAGTAATAGATAAAATTTCTTCTTTTATATCTTTATTAACAATTACTCTTTTGTTATCATCATAATTATGGGTGCAGACCATGTTAAATTCTAGGCAAGGGAAAACCTCATGTAATATCATGCGCCCTAATCCAACTACCCATGGTGCAATGACACTATTAATTGGCATTGCTTGAGTATTTTGAATTTTCATTTGATTTGAAACCTTATTCTCACATGAAAATCTAAGTTATGAGGTAATCCTACCATAGATTTCAAGATCATAAATATCATGGTATTCATCCATGACAGCATAATCTATTTTTCTATTTGATTTTTCTTCACCTTTTCCAATAGTTGTTCTACTAGTGGTGATAGACATGCTTGTACAATCTAAAGTCCCTCTTAATTCATTAATTTTTCTTAAGTCTCTCAAGTTCTCAACCCTAAACCCCAATATTGAAAAATTAAGAAACATAGGATTTATGTCTTTCACTTACCCAAATTTTGATTCTTGAAAAGATTAATACAGAGACATTGATAGGTGTGGATTGGCTGTGTTGGAACCTAAAATATCCCTAGTGCACTACAATGAACAATCTCCTTTTGTGCCAACCCTCTCATTTAAAAATAAAATCACTTAGCAGTAGATAGTTCACTTATTTATTTATTTATTTTTCTTAGATATTAAAGTGAATGAAACATGTTACCTCAAGACTACACAATTACTAAATTACAATTCTGTACAAATACTTATAAATAAATTCAATAGTTATCATGCATTTTTGCACTTTCTATTAATTGATCACTTTCGGCGAGAGATGGTGTCATTCAAATGTTTCATTTCAAATAAATTCTCAACCATTGATCTTTGTAAATCTAATGGTTATAGGGAAATTCTGGAGGTTTGAGTTTGCAAGCCTAGCACTTTGTGCAATTCATTTTAGAATTCAACTGCAACCATCCATCAAATGTTTATCGAACGGTCGAGTAACTTATGATATAAGCATGTGTTTTAAAGTTGTTTTAAACTTTAAGTGTGCTAAGATACATAATCCTCATGAGATTGTGCCACATGTCATCATTCCATTGCTCATAATCCTAGCCTTCAATAGAAAACCCATTGGAGACATTGAGATGAGTCAACATGTCCTTATTTTGTGGTTCTTCGAGTCACATATAGATCTTCTTGAATCATCCCACAAACCCACATAATCTGCCACTTGTCATCATTCCATTGCTCACAATCCTAGCCTTTGATAGAAAACCCATTGGAGACATTGAGATGAGTTCATGTGTCCTTATTCATAGTTCCATGAGTCACACATAGATCTTGAATCATCCTATGGACCCACGAAATCCCTTTAGAAAGCATGGAATTAACACCTATCCTCTTTTTGTGGTTCCGTGTCAATTAACTTAACCTTTATAAAACTATTCCTAGACTAGTCAAGTTTCAACCTTTTCGCAGTTCCATGGGTGTTCCATTCCTTAATAAAATACTTTGTGTGGACTAGCAGAAAGGCATAATAAGTGATGGAAACTATATATTAATTTCGGTCTCACTTAAGCCATTTAATTAAGCACATGTGAAATATTCTTCTTAAGTGAGCACTAGGAGAGGATCAAGGGGCCAGTAACTTCACATTGCAAAGGACTTAATAAAATGACTAATGACATTGAGAACCAAGGGAGTAGGTCAACGAAAAATTAAAATTAAAGTGTAGGATTTTTTAGGGATATTAAGCCTAAATTCACATATAAACTTAAAGCAACATTTTAGCAAAAGGAAAACCCTAGCAAGAGTGACAATATTTTACCAAACCCTATCAAGAGTGTTATTTAATAGTAAACCAACTACTATTTAATGGTAAAGCCTCCAAAATATCAAGTAAAAGGCTAAAGCCTCCAAAATCTCACTTATCACATAAAAGCCAAATAAATATTGATTTGACAACATTCTATTTCCATTTTTAGTGTTTTTTGTCAATTTGATGGCAACTTTCTTTTTTCATTTGTATTGATTTATGTTTTAAATCTACATGCAAATATTTCATAAATAGATAATACTTAATTTATTTAAGGAAAAATCTAGATTTATCTAAGTTTATTCCATTATATTATTTAGCACTTATTATTAATTATTTAATCTAGCCACATGCAACTAGAAATTTCAACTTGCATCCTATCCATGCACAAACACATGTACTTTGTAACATATTAACATACATATAGTTTTCTATTGACGTAATCCTTAGACCTCCTTTAGGTGCAAGTGATAGTAACAATTCTAATTACTTGTAATTTGAATAGACATTGAATGTGCACAAAATAATTATTTACTGTAAATGAATAACAAAGAATAACACAACCATTTATTTTATTACAATTGAATTACAATGTTACATAGATTTTTAAAGATGAGTAGAGCATGCAAGCTCTTGTATATATGACACATGTCACTTTACATTAGGCACAATTGATTCCAAGCTGGTAGTGGTGTTATGGGATACATATCATATTCTCAAACCATGGGGATCGACCATACTTGGGATCTTGGGATTACATATGATAGCACCAAGCCACCACTATGGTTCTATATTTATAGAAAATTTTGTACCTTGGTCCTACATCCCACTATGGTGAAGAATGGGACAATAGTTCAAATATTTAATACAAAAGATATTGCATTATATGATTAGTATGACCTACCAAACTACCCAAAATGATTTTGAAAGTCTATAGGGCTTGCTTACCATGTTGGAAAAGGGAAGCGGTGAATATAGAAAATGAACCTATCCTGGTTACCAATTGGAATTATGGAGAAGATAAGGGGTAGTAAATCCGCTCTTACCCCCATGTTGGAAAAGCGAAGCAGTGAATATAGAAAATGTACCTATCCTGGTTACCAATTGGAATTATGCAAAAGATAAGGGGTAGTAAATCCACTCCTACCCTCTTTGGGTAGCTCCAAGGAACCAAGATAGCATAGAATGAATTTGAAAGTCCATTGTTCCTCTTTGAGGGCCTCTATCAAAATGGAGTATGATAAGTTGACGAATTTCAATGAAAACAAGATTAAAATACTTATATGATCAAAATATTTGTGAAAGAACTTATCTCCATCAGAGCTCCTCATCTTGGTTCAAAACTTGGCTCAAGGGCCAAGTGAACCAGATCAACTTATTTCCAATTCCACCCATTTTGAACTTGAAGGAAATTGGTCTCTTTTTTACTTTGTAACTGCATACCTGAAGGCGAGAGAATTTAGAGTATCCCCAATAATACCACAACATCATCTTAGTCCTTATTAACCTTGCAAAATGAAAACACTTATCAAAATTCAAAATATTGCACTCAAAATTAAAGCCATTTTATGGACTTTTAAGAATGATTTCAATTGAGCTCACCATCCCTATTTACTCATGAGTTGTGCAAGGTATAATTGCTTTTCTACAATAACTAAGTAACCAAATTTAATTGTGTGAGAGCCAATTACAATGTTTATTTTGATTGGTTCGTATGGTTACATGCAAACTATACCTCAATCTGACAAGCACACCACTCAAATGATTTGAAATCTATTACAAATCTTATTTCGATTGATAACTAGATTCATGACATCATCATGTATAGTATGTCATGTAGTTTTCAATATCAAGTTATTAAATATACATTTCACTCACTTCAAATATACATATGGCATTAATCCATGGTTCCACAAGCACATTTTATTCAATGAACAATAATCTCGTGAAATTGCAAAAATCAATAAAAAGAAAACAAGTGTCATACTTTCTACCATTTTCAATATCAAGTTATCAAACCAATCATTTCACTCACTTCGAACTAGAAGAGGAAATTAATTCTGAATCTTTTAAATATTTCCTAGGTACATAAGTCATTAATCCACGATTCCACAACCACATTTTCTTCAATGAACAATAATGTTGCAGAATTGCAAAAATCAATAAAAAGAAAATGACAAGATAATTATTAAATTGTTACATTAAATAACATAGAATAAATATGTAAGTTGTCTGAGATGGAGGAAATGCTGAGGAACATAGAATAAAAGCAACCATGATGGTAAGCTATCTGAGATGGAGGAAAAGCTGAGGAACATAAAATACACCCTCCACAAGGTGCTTATTATGAGTCACAAAATTTTAAAGTCTACTACAAAGACCATGAACACGATGGTGGAGAATTTGGAAAATACTTATCAGGTCAGGACGGATATGTTCGTGGATGTTAAGAAAGAGGAAAGCTAGCTGGAAGGTGGAGGGCCGAGCAACAAAACTAGAGAAAATCTGAAGAAGAAGGCAGATCAGGCCCTTGTGAACATCTAGGAAATTAAAAAGTCTTCTATCAACATGAACAAGCTGGAGCAGAAGGCGATGGAGATTCTCAGGAATCTGGCCTAGCGGCTGGATCTTTTGTGGTTTTTTGTTGGTTTTTGTTGTGTTGCCTTAGTTTCTTTTGTTTTCTTCTTTGTGGGCAGCATTTTGTTTTTTGATTGGACACTTTTAATGCTATATATGTCTCTCTGTTACTGTTAAGGGTTTTGGGTACCCTTCAAAACCTGTTTTTTCCTTAATAAAAAATGTAGAATAAATATGTAATAATACAAAACAAATTTTAATAGAAATAATATAAATATATACATGTCAATATTTATATCTTTGATAATGTAACACGTATAAAGGTGCTTGTAAAATGTACATAAGAAAGTTATTGAGTAATAGAATCCTGCTAGTAGAAAAATGCAATATTCACATACATTTATCAAAATTATGACAAAATTATTCACATACATTTATCAAAATTATGACAAAACTTCATTCCTCATAAAATCCTATCCCATGGTGACTAGTTGACGATGTCCCACTAAAGTTACATTGTAGAAATTTGACACAAAAGGATGCCAAGTTACAATAGATCCTTTAGTTAAGAAGTGTGGAATATCCCTTGGTGTAGGGATTCCCACTCCAATGTGTGTAACAGTCAAAAAATTCCCTAGGCCTCCTAGATAATCATGTTGAACTATCAGACTCACTAGGAACAACACATCAACCTACAAAACTCCAATGTTTAGTAAATAATCCATGAACCATGAAGAAATATCAGTGTTCACCCAATATCTATCTACAGCTTCTACAAATTCAAAGCCCAACACCATCTTGATAAAGATTGCAATCCATTTATTGAGTATAACTTCAAAATCTGTGTACTTTTCTTTGGCTAGTAATTTCTCCTAGAAGGATAATTATTGCCGAGGATTGGTTAGACAAATTAGTGTATCAAATTCCATAACAATTTTTGAACCAAAGCTTTAATCAAGATTATGATGAACTTCATCAGTAATTCCAATTGAATTTATAGAAAATTTTGGACCTTGGTTCTACATCCCACTATGGTGAAGCATGAGCTGATAGTTAAAGCATTTAATATAAATGATATTGCACAATCTGATCAAGGATCTTCATCTTGTTATCTTACCTTGATTTACATGTTTTAAATTTAATTTTGTTAGAAGAATAATTAAATTTAATTGAAAAGGTGAGCCAAATTGTGAATTGTTACATTTGTACTTTGTTAGCATATGAGAGAGCCATTGTAAATTTTTATTTGGATTGACATTTGGCAGCTTGGATGCAGGTAGAGTGCTTTGAAGCATTGAAAATATACAAAATTAAATGGCTTGTTATAGCTTAATCATTATTGATATCCACTAATAAGTCACAATAAATTTCGCTTACTTCTTATTAGAACTTATAAATATGTTAAAAATTTGTCCATCGAACAATGAAATATTTTTGTACATTAACTTAAATTTCTTAGTATATTAACATTATATTAACTAATAATATTTTTGTGGAGTATACTATGATTTTTATTCGCATACAATTTATTGAAAATTAAGGGTAATATATATATATATGTGTGTGTGTGTGTGTGTGTGTGTGTGTGTGTGTGTGTGTGTGTGTGTGTGTGTGTGTGTGTGTGTGTGTGTTAAAGAAGTAAACAAATTAGTCATACAAAAATTATAAATGTCTTTTTAGTCTTAAAAGCCACTGTATATATATTAAATATTAATTTTTTTATTTTTTTTATATTGAACAAAGCAAAAAGAATTTACAAGAATGGAGCTATGAAAAGTATTTAAGTAGTTGACATACATAGTCAGCCGAAAGGGCACTAACAGTGACAAAAAACAGGCATAAAATACATATTATAAGAGTTGTACAAAAAAATATAGATGCAATTCATTACAAAAAATTCATTACCATTAGCAGAGGAGATTGACAATGGAGGATCATGATGGTCCATGGAGGCCCTAAACCAGGTGTTTGAGCAGGAGGTGAATTGAATTGAACAAAGTAAGACCAAAGAAGAAAAGGGTATCACCCAAATCCTTCCTCCAAAACTCTAGACTCAATAGTGATTCATTTGTCGTATCACAAACTAGACCATACCTCATGACAACTAGGGAAAGAGCTTGCATTGTAGAAGAAGGAAGTTCAAATTTGAGAAAGATTCCACCAACAAGGGCTAACCAAAATTCAAAGTTATAATGCTCAAGTTCCAACTCCAAAGAAGAAAGAGAGTAAATAAAAAGCTAAAAATAACATATTGCCAACATCTTCACCAACTCTTTATCCAACAAAATTTCTAGATGCAATGGGATAAGAAAGCATTTAAGCTACCTCAAAAAATAGAGCATGGGTGTTGTTTTGAATCCATCCCCTACCTAGAATTTTTCTTATAGCCTCCTCAACAAGCACACAAGGAATAGTGAAAAACATACCCAACTTTTGTCTATCATATGCATTGTTTCTTCTTTTCTCCCAAAATTTTTTGGGTAGCATGACATGCCATGAAAACTCCATAATATCACAATGAAATTGTGAATAGAGAAGAGAGAAAGTAAATATGTTATAAATGATATGAAGAACATCAAGTTAGTGAAGTATTTATAGAACGAAGACATCCATACTCAACACTTGAGCATTTAATTCACCACAAGACACACATGTTGATGTGACAATATTATTTTGCAAAAAATGAGTCATGACTTTAAGTGATTTAATAAGTAATAATACACTTAAATAAAAGGTCATCGATTGATATTTGCAAATCTAACGGTTCTAGGGTTATTCCAAAGGTTTGAATTTGCAAGTCTAGCACTTTAGACATTTCCTTTCAGAATGCAACTATAGACATCCATCAAACATTCATCGAATGGTTAAGTTGCACAATAATATAACTTGTAGTTACTACTAGTGCAATTTTAATTTTCTGAGTATATTAAATTTATATTAACTTATTAAATAATATAGCTCGTAGTTACTAGTCGTTAAGTTGCACTGACATCTAGCTTAAGACATAACACTTCACTCAGTGGCTCACTTTTGATCAAAATTTATAATATGTTGACACTTGTCTTCATTCTAAAGACTTTATGTAGGAATTTGGGTGTATGGAAAATTTGTCTCAGAATAGAATAATATATAGCATTTGATATTTTTTCCACCTATGCTATGATTTTTATTGACATACTAGTTTAATTTTCCAATGCAAATTTTTAACTGGTTTGAAAATAGGTTTAATTCACCAATGAAATATTTTATTGGTTTGAAAACAAGTTTAATTTTCCAACAAAAAAAATTATTGGTTTGAATATAGGTTTTATTTTCTAATAGAAATATTTTTTGGTTTGAAAATAGGTTTAATTCGCCAACAAAAATATTTTTTTCGTTTGAAAATAGGTTTAATTCACTAATGAATATATTTTATTGGTTTTAAAAAAATATAATTCGCTAAGATTTTCTACAAACTTCTAGTGATTACAAAAGATTCACCAATTGAATTTATTATTTTTTCCCCAAAAAAGAAAAAAATCACCAATAAAATTAATCTTTGTTTCAAAAAATTATACAAGATTCATAAGATTTTTACACCTTTCTCGAGAGGGGGTTATTAAAGTCATCTATGCATAAGAGATTAAAAAATGTGACTTGCAATGTAAATCACTTCTAAATATGTAAAATAAAATAATCAATAAATGATTAGATTTGAAACAAGTGAAAAATACAAACTCTAAAGGTTAAAGAAAATGTGGCTTAGGTGAAAAAAAGATAAGATCAAATATAAGCCAAATCCTAGAAGTAGAGCAATGAATTGGCACACAAGGGCACAATCAAACCCTAGATGAATTTGATATGAAAGATGATACTTTAAAAAAAATCTAGAAACTTTAATTAAGAAAGAAACCCTGATAGAAAATCCTAGGTGATGTAGGAATGCCAAGTTCACCAAGGTAGGAAATAATTTATCTAGTCCAACTATATAAATGTAAATAATTAACAAATAAAATTACCATAGATACAAGAGATAGGATTGATACTTGATTTATTGAAATAAATGTCAGTTAAATAAGAGGATATGTGTAAAAAAATCTAACATTAATGATGGAAAATAATGATGTTATTTTGAATTAATTTACCATTCTCATAAAATTATTTACTCTGGTCAAATGAATGTCTCATCATATGATCATCACATAAAATATTGTGAATCAATTTTGAGCCTTAAAGGGTTGATCTTGATTATTATGCATGATTGATCTAAGATGCTTGGGAATGATTTGCCAAAATGTGTGTTTGAAGAGTTGCTTTCCTTCTACCAAGGTGGTGTTTAAACACACCATTGAGGAGCTTGCCAACTCATTAGGTGAACAAGTTCCCCTATGCGAAACCCCTTGACAAAGTAAATTAGCAATAATGAGAAATATTGAAGATAACATTCATAAACATGTAGGTGGTCTATGTGATGGTGATGTAAATTTAATTACTCTATTGTCCTTTGGAATTGAAGTGCACTCTAATTATTCTCCTCTTAGCATATTCTCTCTTCTAAGAAGTCAAATAGACATTAAAAATATTTAAACATCATGACATAGCAAATGTTACATGAAGTACTTGGTGATCTCATAACTATTATAACAAAAATAGACAAGAAAATTAGATTTTGAATTTAATGGATTGAATTTTAGGAAGCATTTCTATATTCATTGAATCTCAAGCCACATAGAAATTATCTATATAAATAAAATTTTAATATATTCAAATGAAAAAATGAATATTTGAAAATAAGTATAAATAAAGATAAATAATGTTAATAAAAATTAAATTTTGAGTCAATAAAAATATAATATTAATCAACAAATCATTACATAAAAACCACTATTACAAACTAAGATTATGTCTACCCAAACATCAAATACACCTATTTATTAATTAATTGAAAATGAAAATACTGTTATATTTAAAATTTTAATTAATTAATAAATACAGTCAAGTATAATTAGATTAGAGTTGAATAATAGATGGATTCAATTTTTAGCCATTTAAGGCAGTTCATGTGATTGGGTGCATAGGCATTAAATATGAATTTAGCACTTGTGGTTGAATAACCCCCACAGGAGAATTTGGTCAAAGGAGAGAGGAGAGGAGAAGATAGAGGAATCGGTTGGTGAAGAGAAGTTAAAGGAGTGGAGTGACAATCTCAACTAACTAGGATCGTGAAACTATTTTACCTACGTATCCACGCTCACGCCATCATCTCCTCCGATCTACCCCTCAACCTCGATTACTATATCATGTTAGATACAAACATTTAAAATCAGCCACACCACAACCTCTACCTAACACCCACGTTCACCGGCCCCTCAACCCCATGTGGCTGTGAATTACAGAGCTTCTTTTCTTGCTTATAACACCAGATTCACCTCTCTCTCTCGTCCACTCTCTTGGCGTCCTGAGAGGAGGAGGAAGAGCAGAGGTGCAGCCCCACACATCCAAGCGAGCACAGGAGAAAGGAGAGAGCACAATGATTCAGGTGGAAGACAAACTGTCTCTGCCACTGATGCAAACTCCGCCTCCTACAGTAATTAATGAAAATTCTCAAGTGAAGGAGCAAAATGGTGTTGTGACTGACAATTCTCAAGTGAAGGAGCAAAATGGTATAATTAATGACAGTTCTCAAGTGAAGGAACAAAATGGTGTAACGACTGACAGTTCTCAAGTGAAGGAGCACCTGTACAGATCAAAGCTGCCGGACATAGATATTCCATATCATCTTCCTCTGCACACATATTGTTTCGAGAATATGGAGCAAGTGAGAGAGAGGCCGTGCTTGATAGAGGGCTCCTCTGGGAAGGTCTATAGTTATGGAGATGTGGATTTAATATCCAGAAAAACGGCATCTGGGTTGGCCAAACTGGGCATTGGAAAAGGCGACGTAGTGATGCTGCTGCTCCACAATTGCCCCGAGTTTGCGTTCGTATTCCTGGGGACGTCCATCGCCGGCGGCGTGGTCACCACCGCCAATCCCTTCTACACCCCTGCTGATATTGCCAAGCAACTCCGCGCCTCCAACGCCCGCCTCGTTGTCACGCACGCCGCCTACGTTGAGAAGCTCGCCGATTTCCTTCCCCACCTTCAAGTCCTCACAGTCGACGCCCCGCCTGAGGGCTGCGCCCACATTTCCGCGCTCTTGGAAGCCGACGAGGAGAAGTGCCCCGTTGTGGACATCGACTCGGACGATGCCGTGGCCCTGCCATATTCATCCGGAACCACGGGTCTGCCCAAGGGAGTCATCTTGACGCACAAGAGCCTCCTTTCCAGCGTGGCCCAGCAGGTAGACGGCCTCAACCCCAATCTCTATCTCCACTCAGAGGACGTGGTGCTCTGTGTGCTCCCGCTCTTTCACATCTACTCGCTCAATTCTGTGCTCCTCTGTTCCTTGAGAGCGGGCGCTGCCATTTTGCTGATGCACAAGTTTGAGATCGCTACGCTTCTGCACCTTATCCACACCTACAAGGTTACCGTTGCCCCTGTTGTGCCCCCCATTGTGCTGGCCATTGCCAAGAACCCCATGATCGATCACCACGACCTCACCTCCATTCGCATTGTCCTCTCTGGCGCTGCGCCTCTGGGAAAAGAGCTTGAACAAGCCCTCTCGACCCGACTCCCCCAAGCTACCTTTGGACAGGGCTACGGTATGACAGAGGCGGGGCCCGTGCTCTCAATGTGCCCGGCATTCGCCAAGGAGCCCTTCCCCACCAAATCGGGGTCCTGTGGAACGGTTGTTCGCAACGCCCAAATGAAGATCGTTGACCCGGACACTGGCGAGTCCCTTCCTTACAACAAACCGGGAGAAATATGCATCCGAGGCCCCCAAATTATGAAAGGTAATTAATCCATTCTTATTCCCTTATATTTTAATATTCGACTAATCTCTTGTATTAATAATAATAAAGATGGTTTGTGCATTAAGGTTATCTCAACGATCCGGAGTCTACGGCCAATACCATCGATAAAGATGGGTGGTTGCATACCGGAGACATTGGGTATATCGACGATGGCGATGAAGTTTTTATTGTGGACAGAGTGAAAGAGCTCATCAAATACAAGGGATTCCAGGTTTCTCTATTTTATTCAATCTTTCTTAATAACTATGAAACCATAAATGAGGGGAATCTGTTCTGCAAAACTGTTTCGTTTAAGTGCAGCTAAAATGAAAAAATCTCTTCTTACGTGTTGAATGCTCTGGTATGTTCATTGATTGCACATGCAGGTGCCTCCTGCGGAATTGGAATCAATTCTTATCACCCATCCATCAATCGCAGACGCGGCAGTTGTCCCGTAAGCCTCTGATTTCAATCTGCACTTATAATAAAAAAATTGGTTTTTGTTTTCAAGTTTTCCTTATTGTTGGATTGGGGAATGATGCACAGTCAAAAGGATGAAGCCGCAGGAGAGGTTCCTGTAGCCTTCGTCGTTAGATCCAACGGATTTGATCTCACAGAAGATGAAATTAAGCAATTTGTGGCCAAACAGGTAAGCAAAAAATCTAAATTGGTTCTTATTTACAATTAGATTTCAAATTCATGCTAATAAATACATCTACCTGTCAACAACAGGTCGTATTTTATAAGAGACTGCATAAGGTTTACTTCATCCATGCAATACCCAAGTCTGCATCTGGAAAAATACTTAGAAAGGATTTGAGAGCAAAGCTTGTTGCCCCTGAGGAAAGCAAATGAAACTGTGAACACTTCTGAATAATGCAAATTTGTTTCACTAGTCACGCCATATTTTAATTCATCGATTTCGTGGGTTGCTCCTTCAAACAATGATAGATTTATGGTCATCAGAGTTTTATGTTTTATGCATTCATGCTGTCTGTATCCGTTTATATCACAAAGGAAGGGCTTCGCCATTGAAAAGGACCCCTTCCTTCCATTACTCTCGCCATTTTTATCTCTGTTCATAAATGTGTGCCATTGTGCACCGCTTGTTCCCTTTTATTAAGACTCATTGAACTTCAAATTTAATTTTGAACATCCCTAGTATGATTTAATTAGGCAATATCAACCAATTTATTAATAATATACAAATTATACAAGTTCTATATATAAAATTATGATATTGTTTAAAAGAATTGTAACCATGGAAAAATTAATTGTAGAATTCTTTAGTTGGAATTGATAAATGCATCAAAAAATAAAACAACAATCTTTAGTTTGAAATTTGGTGAAAATTCTAAGTTACAATGTCATATTTATTTATCGATGTTTTAGAAATGATTAGACAAATGCTAATAAATTTTCTGCCCATGATTCAAATTCTAAAATTGGCGTTTGGTACTACAGTTATAAACCATGTGCATAGATCTATTGGCACTAGAATAGAGTAGTTTGTACTTGCATAACATATATTGCTTAACTATAAATACATTGTTTGTAATTTTATAGTATGCATAAGAATAGGTATGGGTAATCATGTATAAAGATGTATTTAGGATAGATTGGATAACCAACTTGATGTTATATTTAAAGCACAATTGCTTATATTAGAACCAATGGGTCCTTTGTTGAAATAATAGGATTAAAAACACAATGTAACAATGAAGATTTGATTTGATCATGACATGACTAAGATATTAAATATTTAATCAATCAAACAATGGAGAAGGAATATAACAAATCAATAAATCATTAAATACAAACCATATAAACACTGGATATATGTGTAGAAACTCTTGTAGGAAAAAATTCCACCCCAAAGAGACCCAAGCTTGTATTATTCATAATAACTTGGTACAATAATATAATTCATCTATCCCTTTGATAGTAACTGTCTAGTAGCATAAGAGTCCCTACAAAAATCCTTGCAATTTGCTATCACATGCCTCCAATATATAAGAAAATTAGAAACAATAAACCACTAAGTAGTATCCAAAACCATGAGCCATTGAAGAAATCTAATGCCCATGTGGTCATGGTCAAGCACCTCAAAATAGTATGCAAGTCTTCCTCAACTCTTATACACCCTTTTTGTTTTATCGTAATGGTTAAATTGACCAAGTTCCAATTCTAAGTGTTTATAAGGGTATTGATTACCTTCTCATTACACCAAATATATAAGTTCTTCTTACAACTCATAATCCTGATTGAATCAATCTTTGTAACCTCCTCATCAAATGTCTACAAAATATCACAAGTATCCCAATGAATAATGATAAATATACCCCCATTGTAATGTCCCAATCCTTCACATCACCTAATATATTAATGAACAAAACCCAGATGAACCATTTTATTACACTTCAAATGTGGCATTGTAAGCACCCAAAATTATATGAGTTGATATAAATATTTGATAATGATTTGGCAATCCAACTCACAACCCACATGGCATGCTCATTTCTCCTCACAATTTTCCATCTTGATGGAAATTTTCACAGTGACCATAGAACCTAAGTTATTTGTCTTTTCCACCCTTATTAGTCACCTTCTTAGATTTCTTTCCCTCCCCACCTTTCAAAGTAGAAATATTGCACTTGTAGTTGTAGGGGTGCCTAGGAGACCTTAGGGTTACACATGTGACCCATGTTGAGTTGTAGGGTTACCTAAGATGACCTTCCTTGTCAAGAGGGGTGACCCATCTTTCAAGAGGAGTGATGTCATTTTTGGTTGCTACATTCAAATATTCCAATTCTGGGTGATTTTTCTCCAATTTCCCTTGTGGTTTACAATTCTCTTGAGTTTTGAATGTAATGCATTCCTCCACACACACTATCAATCTTATCCTCTTAACCATCTATTCATTGCATTTTTTCTCTTGATTTTATCTCATATTTTCTTATTTAAACCATCTCTCCTATTCATTTGGAGGAAGGATCCCAACTTTGAGAAAATATAAGAAAGTTGTTATTTACATCAAGAAGCATTAGGAATATAATAAAAGGATTTAGGCTACCTCTGTAAATATTTTTTTGAAGCCTTGTATTCTTTCCTCTAGGAACATGATCACCTTTAGAAGGTTTATAAGACTCTCTTCAAATCCAAATTTGATATTCTCCTAGCTAATCTCTAGTCTCACCAACACATCACATGAAACTTTTTAAGATTTAATTCCTTCCAAATAATTCTCCAATCTTAGGTCCCCCCTTTCAATCAAGTAGAGCACCCTAAAGAAGGAAGAGAATAAGTAAACTATAAATCAAGTTGGTTCATATGAGGACATCATTCATGATGGCACCAAAGAAGCTTCAAAGCTTGATACAGGTTCTCTATTTTTATTTTATTTCATAAAAGGCTTTCATTTCCTTATTAAAAATTAAAAATTAATGATTAGGAAACTAAAATTATCTAAGGATATTAACACTTTGTTATCAATTCTTGGTAAGTACATAATTATTTATCACTTTCTTATATTATATTATCAGTTTAAGTTAGATTTAATTAACTTCTCATTCTTTAAATTTTTTTATCCTAACATAAGTTGTTTAAGAAAAAACTCATGATTCCTATCGACTAGGAAAATTGGGGGAAAAACATGAATCATCAATAGCAACCACAAAAATACCAGAATTCAAGCCATAGAGACACTAATCTAACAATGAAGCACAAAATGACCATAGAAATCAAATAATAAACCAATAATACCTCAATTTCTATGCCAAAGTTTATTCTCCTCCATTGCTCTTCTCAATTTTGCTTTATTGCTCTCTGATATGTAGTGTGCAATATTTACAATAAGCTCAATGTAGATGATTGATAGCAAGATCTCAAGATGAATGATATAAGTGATGTCATAGAAAAATATTGAAGATTGTGGTTCTTCAAGATGAATGATACAAGTGATAGCAAAATATTGAAGAATGTGGTTCTTCAAGATGAATGATATGAGTGATAGAAAAATATTGAAGATTGTGGTTCCTCAAGATGAATGATATGAATGATAGTAAAATATTGAAAATTGTGGTTAGCCTTGAAATGGAATTGATAGTTTGATTTTATAGAAATCCAAATTAGATGGACAGTGAGGATTGAGTGATGATGTATCATGACCAATGACAAAGATTGATTGAGGGAACAATAACTGATAAGAACCATTAGTTATTGTGGCATAGGCAAATGAATTGAATTATGGATAGGGATAGATGAATTAAATAATTACAACAATTATTTAATTGAAGAGGCGGTGCACAAATAATTAAATAATTAAAAATAATTATTAATTATAGAAGAAGAGAGCAAGATAAATAATTAAATAACTGGAAACAATTATTTAATGACAAACAAGAAGAGGTGGTAAATAATTAAATCATTAGAAACAATTATTTAGTTATAGAGGAAAGGAGATGATAAATAATTAAATAGTTAAGAACAATTATTTAATTATAGAAGAAAATGATAGTGAATAATTAAATAAATAAGATTTATTTAATTAATCAAAAGAAGAATAAATATACAATGAATCAATTAAATAATAGAAGAAAGTGGTATTAGAGAATAATTAAATAATTAAAAATTATTAATTATGTAGGAAGGATGCAAGCTAGTACAAAAATGTTGTTCGCAGGTTCATGATATTTTTTCAGTGTCAACATTTTGCCCCTCTTTGATACAATGTGATTTTGAGTGTTGTGTCAAAGAATAATTAGGAAAATTCGGCTAAGGACCTACCCCAATATGGCTCAACATGCCCTAGTTAAGGTGAGATAGCATGATGCCCCCTTAGGAAAATTAATAAATTTTTAAAAATTTCAAAATTTTTGTCAAATTTACCAACAGGTCAATTGGAATATAGGCATGAATGCATTGGCGACGAACAAAAAAAGAAATGTTAGTAAGGAATGAAGAATAGTTAGATAGAGTTAGGATGAAATGGAATGAACAAAATGAAATGAATTGATATGAGATCTTGCTAATAGATTTTGAGATTTAATTTTATTGCATGAATATCATCATAAAGCATTTATTATGGCAATGAATAACAAACACCATAGTATGACATAGAGCAAGGTACAAAATGTTATCTCTTTTTAGAAAAACGAACACTTCACAGACAAGGAATTACATGATGCATACTAGTGACAATAGAACCTTGTCGGTATATGTGAGGAAGTAACCACAAAACATGTTGGTCTTGATGCAAGAAAGTGTTAGATGAACTTTCATTTGCATAGGATATTTTTATTATGCTAGATGGAACCCCAATCACACACAAGGAACTTAGTCGCCCTTAGTCATATTGCCAAAAAAACTACAAACAAAAATTAGTGAGAAAAAGGTCATGATCCATCATCGCCTCTCATCACAATTTGTGGAATTCCTCAAGGCGCATAGGAACATGACCAAAGATAGATCAATATAAAGATAAGACAAAATAGACCAATTGAGTCAACAACCATTTAGATCCTCTCGTCAATCAATGAGTGTTTGTATGATAGGATTCTAGATAAAGTCTGGTTTCAGGAGATGAAGCATGTCGTATAAGACACTGAGTATGGTTTTGACGATGCAACATCCTCTATAAGAAAAATGATAGTATCATGTCTAGTTTCAGGAATGATACACCTCGTATAAGACATCGAGTATGGTTTTGAGAGTGAAACAACCTATATAAGACAAATGATAGCTGATAAGGATAACTAATGTTTGATAAGCAATTAGTCGGTGAGGATTTGAGACTAGTTGGATAGTTTGTTTGTTGCTTCAAGATTTGTTAAGCTTAGTTCTTTATGGGATAACCTGCTTGTGTTTGATCAAAGTGTCGACCTTAGCAGGGAAAATTTATTATGAGACATGGATAATGATAGAAACGACCTAAGGGAGAAACCTAGGCCTTAGGGGCTCATCGATGAGGGCCTTGCTTACATGAAGTCGTAGAGGCAACATAGTTCGACTAACCTTTACAATGGACGGTTTATTATGGAATGTGGATTATGATAGATGGAAAGTTTATTATGACATACCCTAAAGGACTGACCTAAGCCTTGAGGGCTCATAGATGATGGTCTTGCAGGAGCTACATGAAGTTATAGAGGTAACATAGTTCGACTACCTGGATTGACACATACTATTTTTGGAAGGTTTTTACATTTTATGACTATTTTTTGGGATTTAATTTTTTTTTTTTGGATTTTTCAATGAATATTTGGATGTTTTTGAATTTTTAAAATGTTTTTATTTTTTTGTATTTTTGGAATGTTTTGAATGATGTCCTCTGATACCATGTCTAAGATCCCATATGAAAATATAGGTCAAGGATTTTCCCCCAGTTAGGTACAAGACTATTTATTATGGATGAAAATGGATGGGAAAATTTTATTATGAATGGGCATGGAAAATGAAAAAACACTTTAAATGTCAACTATTCAACTTAAGTTGTGTGAGAAGGGTGACTAAGCTTTATTATGGAAAGTGGAGTTTATTATGAAAAGGGATATGTGTGGGTGGAGTGAAAAATCAGATAGAATGATGGTAGATAATGGAGCAAAGATTGACTACACATGTGGCACATGTTTGCTAGGTTTTCACCATGGTACTTATCCAAAGCGCCACTGAAGTAGTTTCCACTATTGGATGGATTATTTCTCTTTACTATTTTTGATCTTTTCTATTTTTTTTATGCCACACAAGATGCTTTTTTGTTGGGTTTTCATCAGGGTGACGATTTGTTGACTTTTAATTTTTTTAATTTTTTTGTGGATTCTCTAAAGACTAGGTATAGTACTTGCGAAGATGCATGCTATTGATAGACTCTAGTAGCGGTTCACCATCATGAGTAGCAAGTTGATAAGCATCAGATCCATATGTTGCAATTATAATATAAGGACCCAACCAACTTTAGGCTCAAATTTTCCAAGCTTCTCTCTATCCGTTTGATTCTTCAGATTTTATTTTAAGACCAAGTCATTGATGTCAAAGTTTCTAGCTCAAGGGTGAGTGCAGGATCATGGGGGTCTAAAAAGTGGCAATATGACAAAAAAAGTGGCTAATGACTTTTTTTATCCAAATTTGATGAAATGAAAAGGGTTTATTGAGAAAATTATCAACTCTCCACCAATATAAGATATGCCTTATTTGGAATTAAATAGATAATTATTATTGATTTTCTACATGTATTCTAATTAAAGTCTTGATTGATAGGCCGATTGAAAAACATCTATAATTCTTAAATGATTTAACATTTTTTGAATCTAAAAGATGCAACACATTCTATGCTTCCCATATTATAGGATAAAAAAGAAAAAATGAATTTCATAAATTTTTGACCAAGTTATGGTGGTTAGACAAACATATTTTAATATTTTAAAAAAAGTTTTATTTAAAAATTCATAACTAATTATTTAGTAGCAAAAAAATTACAAAATAATGTGGCACATCCAAGAATGTGTCCTCTACTTATATTGAAAGTTTCAAAAAAATATATTATTTTTTTTATTACAGTACTTAGGTTGGTCAGACATACACCTAATTTTTATTTTTTCCTGAAACTTTAGTACTATTGCACATTGAAATTTCAAATTTTTACCAAATAGATTTACGTTTTTCTAAAAAAGGACTAGTATTTTAGAAACTACATTCAATTTTCTACAAATTTTTTTTTACATGTTTTTAAAATTATGTTAATAACTTATTCATTTTTTTTTATGTCAAGTTGTCTAACTTTGTTTTTCTGAATTTTATTGTCACTTAAGGGCCTAGTTTGGACCCCCATGATCTTGCACTGACCCTCAAACCTTCTTATTGTAACTATAAATGTGGGTGGATCCCATAGTGGTTTTCATAATTTTTGGCCAAACTGACCTAAATTATTATTTTTAACTAAATCTTCACATTCAAGCAATTCCATAGAAAATAAACTCTGGAGGAATTTGAAGATGGTACAAACTAGAGTCTCATCAATTTTTTATAGATTCTAAAAATATTTTTTCAAAATTTTGGAATCAAAATTGCACTTCTTTTTCCATCTCCCACAAAAAATTGATTTTCAGAAAAACAACATTTTAAAAAGTGGCCATTAATCGTGATAACGCGATAATTTTTTTTCCATGAAGGATAAAATTCAATTCTTTCAAATTTAGATTTGTAACTCTGATATCCATCTAGAAGTGCTTCCACTTTGTTATTAGATAGGTTTCTTTGCATTAACATTTTTTTTCCTTAATCAAGCTCTTCAAATCAAAGAATTACAATTGAGTATTATTAGTGTGACCATATAACGATAACTTTTTGTATATGTCAAAATTTTATCTTATTTTTTGCTGATCAAGGACTTTCAACAGCCCCAGAAAAATTCCAGTTTTTAATTTTTTTTTATAATCTTCTATTTTTCCACATGTAAAGAACAAAGAAATTCATTTTCGATGAAAAACCTATGTTTAATAAAACTTAAAAAACAAATACATAACAAAACCAAAACATATTAAAATTATATTCATTGAATAGCTTGTTCTGAGGAATACCATAATCATTTGAAATAAATTTTAAATGAATTCATTTGATCCCCCAAAATCTAAATCAAAAGTGATTTTTTATCAGCATTTTGATAGGTATAAAGGAGACGCATTTATAGGTATGGCTTAAAACTAGCGAGGTTCTATCCAAGGGGGTTTGATCTAAGGTGATTTGATCAAACCTCTTCAATTGGAATCCTTAAAATGGAACTTTTTAAGGCTTAAATCATTATATTTTCTAAAAATATGTGATTTCAACTAAAATCGGTATTCCTCTCAGAATTAAAACCACTATTATGACAAATAATTCCATGTAGATGATTTGATAAGCTTGTAAATGGACCAATGCAGTTTGTCATCTCTCATCTAGCATCTCTAGCTCATGCAATCTAGATACTCGATAATCTTCATCATCAATGAATTGCTACATAGATACTCTCAGGGATGGTAGCTTGAACTCGATAGGAAGAATGAATTCCGGACCGAAGACGAGGGAATATAGAGTGGCTCTAACTTAGGAGTGCAGATGTTGGTTTGATAAGCCCATAAGGTAGGATTAAGTTGGATATTCCAGTCATGGACAACATCACTGACAATCTTCTTTAGGATTTTGATAATGGTTTTGTTAGGCATCTTGGCTTGACCATTACCCTGGGGTAATATACAAAAGTTAAATGATGGTGTCCATATGGAATTTCTTGCACAGTTCATGGACATCTTGATTTTTGAAGGGATGACCATTATCTGTAATGATAGATTGGGGTACACCATACCAACATATGATGTAGTTGAGGATGAACTTGGCTATCTGCTTACCAATAATATAGGTCATTGGGATGGATTGAATCCATTTTGTAAAATATTTAGTTGTAGCACTTGAGAATAAATTTATGGCCATTGTCGGATGTAGGGTGAATCTTTCCCACAAGGTCGAGTCCTCATTGAGAGAAAGGCCATGGTGACATTATTGGATGAAGGTCCTAGGTAGGTGTGTGCACAAGATCTCCATGTATCTGACATTGTCAACATTTCTTTACAAAATAATATGTGTCACATTTCATAGTAGGCCAGTAGTATCCAAATCCCATGAGCTTTTAAGCCAAGGTAGGACTGTTAGAGTGAGCTCCACATATATCATTGTGTACCTCATTTAAATTTGTTTGTGCTTCATCTAAATCGAGACATTTAAGTAGGGTGTTGTCTAAGCTACGACGGTAAAGGGTATCATCGATGATAACATATCTAGAGGCTTGTCAAATAAAGGTTTTGCATTGATTGGAAGACAAGTCAAGAGGAATTATTTGGTCATGTAATTAGTTATAAAGGTCTTTATACCATGGAAAATTAGGACCAACAATTTCACATACGAGCTCATATTCAAGGGAATTGAACGCAAGAATCAAATTTATTCCACTAATAACTCATATTGAGGTACATTGTTAGGTATATCCAAGAGAGATCCTATGGTGGGCATTGCATCGACTGCTTTATTCTGAATTCTTGGAATTTGATTAAAGACAATGACATCAAAATATTGCTTGAAACTGTCAACCATTCTCTTGTACGACATAAGATTATCATCTTTTGTATTGTAATCATCATTGACTTGTCGAATTTTACCAATTGTGAATCACTATAGACGTGAAGGTTCTTGATTTTTCATTTAATATCCATTCAGAGTCTTGTGAGTAATGCTTCATATTCAACCATGTTTTTAGTACAAGATAGTGCTATCCTATATGACTTAGGTATTGTGTCTCCCTGAGGTGTGACGAAAAGGATACTAGCTCCAAAACCATGATTTGTGAAAGATCCATCAAAATATAGTTTCCATGTGGTGGAAGTCTCTACCGTAAAAAATGACTCATTGGGGAAATTAGACACCAAAGGATGTTCTATTTTTGTTGGAGAATTTGCAAGTTGATCGACTATCACTTGTCCTTTTATTTTGATCAAAATATTCTATATCAAACTCGCTCAAGATCATTATCCACTTCGCTAGTCGACCAATTAGATTCACTTCAATGTTGAGTAAATATTTCAATGGGTCTATCTTTGCTACTAGATTTATCTAATGATTTAGCATATAATGCCAAAGCTTTTCAGTGGCAAAGATAGCTGTAAGGCATGCTCATTCAATAGTGTTGTAGTTTTGCTCATTTCCCACAAGGGTACAACTGATATAGTATATGGATCTTTCCTTCATAATTTTATGCCAAAAGGACTCCCAATCTCGATGGTGTTGCTGATATATATAGTATTAGAGGTTTACCATCAATTGGTGGCATGAGTATTGGAGGGGATAATAGATAATCTTTGATTTGTTGAAACGCCTCTTGACAATGATCGATCCATATGAATGGGACTCCCTTATGAAGCAAGTGCTGAAACAAATGACAAATGATGCAAAACTAACTTAGGATCTAACCTAGGAATATCAACATATGACCAAGAAAAATTGATTTGTCTTGTTGAAAGAAGCTGATAAACTCTTGTTTTTTTAGTGATTGTCAAGGATGCTACGAAGTGAACAATCCTAGGACTATCATCAGTACCAATGTTTATTTCCTCTAATTTTTCTACAAGAAATGGTGATCTCTCTTGACTTGTAGGTATCACATCCAACCCTCGATCCTTGGGTACCTCAAAGAGGTTTTCACCCTCAAATACATCTTTCTTTTAATTTTTCCTCATCTAAAGGCACCTTTTAGTTTTCACCTATAGACCTATTCTTTTTTATTTTTTCACTTAAGCTACTAGAGGGTGGAGTAGACTCCCCAAAGTAAGTTGTGGTATCAAGTTCTATGATGAATCCAACTTTATGATCATTGCTAGGTATTCCTTCTTGAAGTCCCATAAACTTAGCTATCGCTTCATCATTTTCAAATATGTCTAAGCTTAGAGGTCCTTGCTAGTCTCAATCTATCAATTATGGGTATACTAGGGGAAATACTTATTAGTATCAATTAGCTCAAGAATAGGGGAAATAAGGTAAATACTGAGGTATCATTAGAATCCAAAAAGGTTTCAATCCAAGATTGACCATCAGTATGTTCAGGTTTGAGGGAATTAGTCTTAGTATTTTCCTTAGATGTCTTAACATCATTAGAAACATTAGCACCTTTAGTAACTTAGTACGAGGAGGACTAACTTTTAATGGTGTCTACCCTAACCCTTTGTTCTTTGGTAACTTGTTAGGTAGTAGAGGTTTTGTCATTCCTTTCTTGTGTGGACCAATTCCACTATATCCATCATAACCTTTTTGTTTCATGATCTCAAATCCTTTTCCATATTGCTCGACTAGTAGTTGTATGGGCTCGGTGTCTTCTTCATTCTTATAGAACCATGTAGAAATATCCTCACCTATGGATTCTTTGCTTAACTCAACTCATTTTGTGAAGGTGGTGGGAGGTTGATGGATGATTACTTTAGGGTCCTTTTGGAGAGGATGTGGTTTTCCATAAGACTTTGGTGATGTAGGTAACTTGCCAACACAATAGGAACTCTCAATGTTGTACTCTCCACATCTTTTGTCGTGAATCTAGACCTTAGGTTCAGAGGGGGAAATAGGTGGATCAGATGATATGGATAAAGTGGAAGGATCAATGTAATGAGGTGAAGTGGAAAGGGATGCTTCCTGATTGATGGGCACTTGATGCTCAAGTTTTCCTCTTAGATTACTGCAATATTGGAAGGGGTCGAGATCACCTATGATTGTGATTTTGATGTCATTATACGATAATTTGAGGCATTAATTATATGTGGAAGGGATGACCTTCATGGCGTGAATCTATGGGTGACCAAGGAGAAGGTTATACTGTAGGTCTAGATCTAGGACTTGAAATATCGTATCTTGAACATCTAGTTTGACTCTTATAGGAAGTGTAATTATGCCTTTGGAGGAATGATCTGCATCATTATAATCCCTTATGATAATTCTCTTAGATTTATCTATACAAGCCTCAAAGAATCCCAAAGTTGTAACCAATTTTAGCATGCATATGTTCATACCTACTCCATCATCTACCAAAACTCATTTGATCTTGTGTTTGTTAATGGATATTTCAAGGTGTAATGGGTCATTATGGTTAGGTATTTATGTAGGAAGATCTTGTTTGGTAAATGTAATGTGATGGGTGGTAGCCAAGTACCCTACTATGACCTAAAATTGATTAACATTAAGGTCTGTGGGGATGAAATACTCCTACAAAGCTTTGTCCAAAATGGCTTTATGTTCCAGAGATATGTGAAGCAGCTCAAGAATGGATATATGTGTGAGAGTTTTCCCTAGATGGTTTAAGAGATTGTATTGATTTTTTAGCTACATATTAGAAGTGGTCTCGTGCAAGGTCACTTTGGATCTCTGAGTTGTGATTGTACATTTTGGATTTTTCTTGATAGTGATTGTGGAGACATTACTATCAAATGGACGAATATTATTAACGGTATGCTTATATGCAACAAAGGTATAATTGGATTGGTCTTTTCTATTAGTACCTGAACTAGAAGCCTTTTCAAACTCATGACTTTGTAAGGGATCTTTGAAAATATAATGGTCTACATTAGATGATTTTTGTGAATTGTCTATAGATATGTCACCTTGGTCAATGAGATATTGAATGATATTTTTAATTTTATAACATGAGGATGTCTTATGTCCTTTTTTTTTGGTGGTACTTGCAAAAATTATTGTCATTCCACCAAGATGGTTTAAGAGGTCCTGGTTCATAATGTCTTATTTTTGCTAGTTGGATAACATTTGATTGTAATAGTTTCTTCAAAATTGACTCAATCGATTCCCCTATGGGTGTATATGTTTGTCTCTATGTATTAGTTCTTGAAGGACCTCATTGTTGTGGATTTTTTTGCATCACATTTGAGGATTGTTCATGACTAGGCAGTTGATCTTTTGATATAGAGGGACCTTTGAGACTAAATAGTGGGGTGAGATTTTTTTATCACTTTAGCATCCACCGCTCCGTCATTTGTGACATTCTTGTTTATAGACCAAAATTTTATTTTATCATTGGACATGTTTTGATTCTCTTTGAATATTTTGACCAAGCCTTTTACAACAAGTGATTTCTCAATGTAAACACATTTTTCAATGACATCCTCAAATGTATTGCAAAAATATATTTGAAGTTTGTGCATTAATTTAGTATTCATATTTTTGACAAAGATATGTAGAAACTATTTCTTAGGTATGTGACATGGGCATTTACTAGCCATACTTCTCCATTTTTGGAAAAAAGATGTAAATGATTCTCCATATTTTTGTTTTTTTTGACACAATTTTGCAAGGTTCATTCCACTTTCAATATTATAGGAAAGATTTGTGATGAACTTATCATCTAGTTCACTCCATGTCCTTATCTCTGGAGGTAGATGTGCAAACCACTCAAGAGCTTATCCCACAAGCATTTGAGGAAACAACCTCATTAAGTATGTATGTACAAATGCAACATCCATACAAGAAATATGAAACTCTTGTACGTGCTCTATTGGATCTCACTTTCCCTTGTATTTGTTAAAGTTTGGTGTAGATTCTAAACTAGTGTCTTGTAAACTTGTTAGAAACCACACAATTCAGAGGTGTGACTAGCTAAACAATCCACTCAACATTGTAAAGACTTCATTAAATTTTCAACCAAGTTTTGTACACTTGTGATGGTCCTACACTATATGTTCCTTCAGAGACCCGAGGTTACCTAGTTTATCCTATTTAAGGTAATTTACTTGCTGGAAAATCATAGAATTGCATAACATTGAAAGAAGTAAACCAGCTCTAATGGCTATGGGTGCGTACATCATAACCTATAGCTAAATTGCTATGAGCAAAGAATTACTGAAACTAACTTAAACTATTCAAAACTAGTAGCTAAACTTATTCTAACCTCTG
>VDFB02392917.1:24898-41888 GCA_007258455.2 Sequoia sempervirens | reverse complement strand
CAGGAGATTTACGCAATTTTCAACCGGCGGGTGGTAGGTCGGAGCCCGAGGGGCGGGCAGACGTCCGACGAACACCGCGAAAGATGACGGACGCAGAGGGGAAGCTCGATAAGGGAACCCCGGAGGGGCCCAGGGCCGCCCCAGAGCCCAAAATGCCAGAGGGAACCCACAAGGTCCCAAAGGGTAGCAAAAAAACCAAAACGGAGACATGGTCAATTTACGATAAAACTTTTAGAACAACATCGACCACGCGGAACATCAAAAAAGAGGGGTGCACAAAACGAGGCAGCCCCGAAGGACCTGACAAGGCGAAAGGAAAGAGGGTCCCCGTTCTGAACGGGGCGTGTGTGCTTAGGGCACAACAAATGGCGACTCCACAGGAGAACGCTCTAGAGCGTTCTAGGGATAAGTATTCATTCAAGACCTAGAATCTCTAGTTTCGCAGACTAGGAGCAGCTTCCAAGGATGAACCCGAGAGAACGAAATCTTTAATTGGGTCAGCTTACATGGCATCTCGAAAGTGTGTGTGAAGTGAGTTCATTCCTTTCCTAGGGACAGTAACCAGGGTTATCACTTCAACCGAGTGAGCTACATAAGTTGCCTAACACCAAAAGTAACCTGGACATTGCCCCGCTGCCAGTCAGGTGTTCATAGCCTCGACGCAGTTGTCACTACAATCACATGGATATTGCTCTACTACCAGTCGGGCATCCATAGCCCCGGTAGAGTTACCCGAACACCCATACGGTCATTCGTTTCTTTTTTTTAGAGTTTCTTTTCTCTTTTTTTTTTTTTTTCTTTGATATTTCACTTCTTTTTTACCGTTTAGTTCGACCAGGTAAGCATTGAAGCCTACAATGGGTTTGAGACTGTAGTGGTCACTAGAGTAGACTTAAGAGTTTTCACTCACTAGGGTATCATAACAACCATAATACGGTCCTTCAGAATTTATCATTATATAATTTGTGTGAGATTCGAGATGCGGGTAAGAAGATCCAGCTAAGGGTCAAGTTCTGAGCAGAGTTCGAACAAGGAAATCATTCGCAGACAGCTTTACAAAGATCGATAGTCTAGAGTGAATGTTTAGCTACAGAACACAAAGAACGGACAGCAAAGTGTACCGCTTGCCAAGCAAGCACGACCACCGCAAAGGAGCGAGAAACCATCCTTCGAAATAAAACTGCCTGGAGGGAGAAAGCAAAAAGCGACGCAGACAAATGCAAAGAAGCAAGAAAGCAACTACTCTACCCTATGTACAGGTATTTACAACAAAGAGCTCGAAGGAGCTCAAGCTTGGAAGTAATGCTTCAGGTGCTGCCCATTGATGGGCAACGGGATGTTTTCACCGGTTAAGGTCTTTAGGCGGAAGGCATTATCTCCCAAAATCTCAGCTATTTGAAAGGGGCCAAGCCAAAGCTTGTCAAATTTGTTGTGTCCCCCTTTCTTCTCATGGGCCTTGTCCTAATACAGGACCAGATATGAAATTCTAAAGGCCTTGATTTTGGCTCGGCGATCAAACCATCTCTTAACTACGCCCTGATGTTTCAAAAAAATTTCTATTGCACAGTTTCAGACTTCTTCTAAATGTAAGAGCTCAGCTAACTGAGCTTCCCTACGATCTCCTCCCTCATAAAAATCGTTGATGAACTGAAGAGTAGGAATTTTTAGGTGGATGGGGAATATAGGCTCAAGGCCATAGACCAGGTGGAATGGAGAGTCACTGAGGGTAGCCTTGTGGCGGGTGCGATCAGCCCAAAGGGCAAAATGGAGCTGGGTATGCCAATCCTTGGGATTCCTATCTAGCAGCTTCTTGATCACAGTAATCAAATTTTTATTTGTGGATTCGGCAAGGCCGTTGCTCTGAGGGTAGTAATTGGATGAGAATTTGAGGGCAATCCCATAGTCAAACACCCAGCTAGCAAGTTTTAATGAAGCGAAGGAAGGTCCATTATCACATACTAAAGCATACGGACAACCAAAGTGATTTAAGATGAAACTTTCTAAGAAATCAGTAATTACTTCAATTGTGCAATGATTACATACTATTGCTTCCGTCCATCTAGTACAATAATCAATGGCGGTAAAAATGTACCTGTGTCCCGCAGATGATAGAGGGCTTACCGGACCGATGAAGTCGAGACCCATTGCGCAAAAGGCCTTACCTCCAGAATGGGCTGCAGTGGGACAAGAACATTCCTCTCCTTGGTGGCAGTGGTCTGACACGTGTGACAGGAGTGAACATGGCAATGGGCATCCTTGAAGACGGTTGGCCAATAGTACCCTGCTCTCAGTATTTGGTGTGCGGTAGAAGAACCTGAGCCATGGCCCGTACTGAATTTATTATGAAACTCCTTCAAGATGCGCCCTGCTTCCTCCTTGCCAAGGCATCTTAGATAAATGCCCTCATGATTCTTCTCATAGAGAATAGAACCCTGCAACATATAACCATTACTTTTCAATCTTAGGGCCCTCTTCTGGACTCCTTGCAGATGCGGTGAACACTTGTGATTCAGCAGATAATAAACGACATCCTGATACCATTCTCCAGGGGAGATGTCTTCAAGTTGATACTGTTGTACCGTGAGTTCAGGTCTACCCTCTGCTGTTGTTTCGGCCATTATATGAGTGGGTGCCTTCCCTCTCACCAATTTCATTGGTTGGATCTCCATATCATACTCTTGGAGCAAGGTGACCCACTTGGCCCTTCGTTTGCCTAATTCATTTTGCATAAGCAGCGTCTTAACTACAGGGTTAGGGACAATGGCGAACACCTTGTTACGTAGAATGTAGTGTTTAAATTTCTTTACTCCCCTAACAAGAGCGTACGCCTGCTTTTCTATGTTGTGATAACGCAATTCAGCATCTTTGAGGGGAGCACTCATGAAGGTGATCAGATGCTCGTTTCCTTCGTCATCTTTCTGAGTCAACATGCTAGCACAAGAGTGCTCTGAAGCAAATGAGTAGATATAAAATGGCTTTAGATAATCCGGGCTAACTAATACGGGCGCCTCAGCAATGGCCCGTTTGATTTCGTCGAAGGATTGTTTGGCATCTGGCGTCCATTCAACTTTGGCGTCCTATTTGAGCGTGGCATTGAGAGGTTTGACAATTTCTGTGAAACTTGTGATGAATTTCTGGACAAAGTTGATCTTTCCGAAGAAAGACTTTAATTTTTTCTTGCTACCCAGGGGCTGAATCTTGAGTAGGGACTCGATGCACTCAGGATCAATGGAGATTCCTTGCTCCAAAATGATGTAAGCAGCCTGCCTTCGGTCACTCCAAAAATGCACTTCTTGGGGTTGAGAGAAACCCGAATTCCCTGCATCTCTGAAATACCTTGCATAAGTCAGAGCGTGATCACCCCGCTTCTTAGAGAATACAGTCAAATCATCCATGTAGATGATTATGCATTTGCCAATTAGGTCTTTGAAGGCGATATTCATGGTGCGTTGGAAAGTGGCGCCAGCGTTGATGAGTCCGAACAACATTCTTCTATATGCGAATGTTCCCCACTTAGTGGTGAATGCTGTCTTGTGACGATCCTCATATTACACCATTACCTAGTTATACCTAGAGTATCTGTCGAGGAAGGACATCATCTGGGAGCCGTTAATGATTTGCAGCACCTCATCTAGCGAAGGCACTAGATAGTTGTCTTTCTCTGAGGCACGATTTAGATTGCGGAAGTCCACACACAGCCTAATCTCTCCATTCTTTTTCCTGACCAGGAATTGATAGGGCACTACTGCTGGCGGAATGGCCTCACTTCAGTCTTGAGAGGGATGGTGTGGGTAGTGACAGAAGTGTCATAAGTTTTCAAATCTTCGTAACTCCATGCCACCACGTCATGGTATTTTTGTAACGCACCCGTGATCCCTCTCTTTTCCTCTGGTGTGCACACTTTGCCAATAAGAACATTCTTGATCTCCTCGGCTGTTCCAAGGTTGTGTGCGTTGCACTAGTTACTGATGGCCTCCTTTTTTGTTTGCTGATTCTGATCTCTGGTCTGATCCAAATCAAATATGCATTCCAACTGAACCATACCTCTAGGGATTATGTTGGTTTTAAGGTTGATGACCCCTTCTATGTCTAATTCAGCTTCCTGCAAATCAGTTTCATCGATTATTTGAGCTACGAAGATGTTGGAACTTGTGATGAACTGGAAGATATGCTTGTCGTCATTGAAGACCTACAAGTGAGTAACATTATCTAGGACCGATGGCATGGATGTTAGCTCAACAGTGAATTTCTTGAGCCAAGACAAAGAGAGGGGCTACAACGTGCTATCTGCTTGAGCCAAGGCATGAGCTGTGCGATTCTGAGCACAAGGGATCAATTTTATGTTGAACGCATTTAGGCCCTCTAGGAGATCCCAAACCCTGTGCCTGTAATTGGTGAGTCTCCAATCATGGTAGGAGTATAACTTCCTGACTTGCTTGACTACAAGTGCGGAATCCCTGAAGACTTGCAGCACTTTCACATTTTTCGTTAAGGCCATAAGAAGGCCAAGGACCATGGCCTCATATT
This sequence comes from Sequoia sempervirens, assembly GCA_007258455.2. NCBI lineage: Eukaryota > Viridiplantae > Streptophyta > Pinopsida > Cupressales > Cupressaceae > Sequoia > Sequoia sempervirens. The sequence goes on along the minus strand of VDFB02392917.1, from coordinate 37,361 downwards.
CTGCTACGTTATTGGTGCAATAAAACTATAATCAATGGACAGCGAGAAATGTCTTACCCGTTGGACTAATGAGTTCGATTCCTGCTCCAGTTCCTTGCCTTGACTTTGATCCATCAAATCAGAGCATCCAACACGCGGAAGATTCCTTATCTTCGGGTCTGATTGAGCTTTCGTTCCCTTTCGGATGGACGGCGGGCCCTGCGATCTTAGGGGAGTTCTCCGGTTTAAGGCAGTGATCAATAGGCGGTTCTACTGGTGTCCCCTTTGGCGTTTCTGTTAGAGGAGCAGCTGCTTTCTTAACATGCTCCACTGCGGCTTGGCATAGGCAATAATTAAATTTGGAGTGGGCAGTATTATGGACCCTGCACCAGTTTGGCAATAAAAGATCCTGGAAATTCATTCTAGCTCCTAGACTGAGCTAATCCCTTGCGCACTTTTCCATGAACTCCTGGAATCCATCGAGTAGTCCCCAGTCATCATCTTTATCTAGCTCATCATCAGCTTCTACCAACATTTCTACATCTATGGACTTTCGTGTAGAACTAGTCGAAGGGCTACACAACACCAGTAATACCTCATCTGCACATTCTTCCTGAAGCTCAAGCTCATTTTGGTAGGCAAAAGGGCGATAATTCCCTAAGTCGGTCTCGGTGAACAACACCTCGCTGATATTGTTGTATTCCGTAATCATATACTTCATGCGGGGTTCTCGATCGATATAGATCTGATTTGGCAGCCCCTTCCACGATAGCCACATGTGAGAAAGGTTAGTGGTAGTGTACCCATTCAGCACCTTGGTGAACTCCCTCCCTAAAATAATTCCATAAGCATTAGGAATATCTGCCACTTGGATGTCAATGACCTGTTGTATCCGTGGGTCTATAGCAATTTGCATCGGGATACGGTTTATTTCACCCACGATATTAATCTCTATTTTATCCAACTGGGTCACCTTTCTCTTTGACGGCGTGGGAGTGATTCTAAGAGCCTTGCATATGGCCAAGGGCATGACGTTGGCAGACGCTCCTGAATCAAGCAGGCAGTTGTGCAAGTTCTTCCCAAATACCCTAATGCTAGTCAGAAAAGGGGGAGTTTCCAGTCTCCCTTGGAGGATGCCCATAAGTGTGTCCATTTGAGCTATTTGACCTTTGTTCCTATCACTGCCCATATCCTTGGTTTGCTTAAATTGCTGGTCCTTGGGAGGCTGTCTACTAGCTCTTTCTGGATCCTTCTCAATGTATCTACTTGTCGACTGATTTGTGGGCACAATGTTCCTTCTTCCGGTATTGTCCTATATTTCCTGTTCTTTCCTGGGCTCCTCGAAGGTTACCCTCTTGGCTGGGGTCACTTGTGTTGTGTTAGAGGATAGAGTCCCATTCATAAACCTAAAGAAAGCGTGCCTCACGGCAGGAACTTTAAGTAATTCAAAGGCTGACAAACTAATTTTGACCTTCTTGAACTCTTCCGCCACACATTCACCCATTTGCTCGATTTTGGAGCTAAAAGCTTGGCCTATGGGAGAACTAGGGGGTGGATCTTCGCTTGTCTAGCTGAATTTTGGAGTTGGCCTTGAGGCTGGTTTTGCGACTGATTTTGAGATTGATTCTTGTTAAGGTATTGGGCAGGTATATGAGGAAGCCCAGGGTTGTTACTGGCATTTGGATCGGGCGGAGTGGCAAAATTGTTTGGTGGGGTAGAAGTTGTGAAGGGTCCACCCGCTTGCCTATTTCTAAGGAAGTATGGACTCGACCGCTGATGGAACATGTGGACTTCATCCACAAATGGTTCCTCTTCATCCACTGGACCATTATCTACTGAATTGAAAAGCTGAGCCAAAGTTTGTTCATTACTTACCTCTTATGCTTTCTCATCCTCAACAGGAGCAGGCTCGTCTTCGGGCTCGTTGCGGTCGCCTCGTGGAAATGGTGCATGATTAACTACCAGACAAGAGGAGTCATAGGGCTCAGACAGGATAATGTCCCTGCAGTTAGCATTATCGACGGCGTTTTGTACCTCCCCCTGAAAAATTTCAGCAGCTGTCTGGAACTCGGGACAATCCAGCTTAGAATGCCTGCTGGTTTTGTGAAGTCGACACTATCCGGACAAGGCTGCCTCGGCCAAATATACACCGCTGGATGTTTTGTTATTGCTTGCCGGCTAATCAAATGGCGTGGAAACACCACCGTTGTTGGGCCTAGTGTTCCACATGCGATTTTGCCTCTGAGAAGGCCTTCTTTCTGTATTTTGATTGGAATTCTGCCCCCTGTCATAATTCTGCCTCGGGGAGGTGCTTACTTCTCGATTATCTCTGTTGTCTCTATTGTCTCGAGACTCTCGACTATCCCTGCTAAGGTTGGCCTGAAAATTACATTGGGAGGCCTGCAACTGATTATTTTGGTTCTTCAAATGCGTCATCTCAGTGGACATTTTCTTGATCATCTCCATTAGTTCTTCTAGTTTATCCTTCTTGGTCGCACTTCCAGGCAACGAGGCCAGATTTTGGAGAAAAGCGGGCGAGGCCGCCGGCTGATTTTGATAGGCTGGAGGAAAATCCGGTCCCGACAGGTACAATGGCACATGGGGCTGTTGGGAATATGTCTGCTGTTGCGGAGCAACCTGTGAATAGTTGTACTGCTGTTGGGGCTGCAAATACGAAGTCGCGAGAGGCGCATAATTCAATGGCTGCCCTGAATGCGGCACCATAGGCAATTGAGGCACCTAGATCATGAGAGGAGTTTGGTGAGCAAATGCCTGATTGAGCCCTTGAATTTGCATCGGATGGGCTACCAGCCCCAAAGAGGGCAACGGGCCAGAGATATTTTGCCCCAAATCTACACTGGCCACAATGGCTTCCGCATAGGCGGCCAGTAGGGTAGTGGGCGGCGAGCGTATCTTTTTTACCAAGGCTGACGTGAGGTTGTCCAGGGCTGCGTAATAGACTGGGAGAGTTGCCGCATCATTATGGACGTACGGATCCTGAAGCCTCATGTGAGCCCGATGGAAGTGGTTGTTGAAGGAGCCGATAGGTTTATTAACCTCCCTTTTAATAAACATGAACTGTTGGTAAAGGTCCGCGGGGTTGACAGAGATCTTGTATTTCTGTAGAAAGGCATTCTTCATCAGGTTCCACGAGGTGATGGATCCCCTCAGCAGATTGATGTACCAGTAGAAGGCCTCTTCTCCCAATGAATGTGGAAAGAGGCGACACGCAACGTCCTCGTGGTCCACTTGTATTTCGGTGATCACCGTCTCGAATATCTTGATATGTTTCTCAGCTATTATTTTCATGTCGCGTGGATGGAACTTCAAACAAAAGCCTTCCAGATTCTTTGGCATATCATTGTAAACGGCAAAATGTATCGGTGAAGGGTTATGCGCAAGCCAAGCCATGGGGGGAGGCGGAGGTGGCACTTGCTGTTGGAGAACAGGGATTTGGAGTTGTATTCGTAATATAACCACAATGTGGGGTTGCCTTTGAACTATGGCTATCTTGACTATGCCTTGGGCTAAAAGGGCCGGGAGGGGAGTGAACCCCTGGCTGCCGGAGGTAGAATGTGCAAATGCTGTTTGAGATGGTTGGGTGGAAGATGATGGCCAGCCAAATGAAGGTGGGGGTGAAATGGAGGTGGATGGAATGGAGGAAGAGGAAGAGGCGGTGCGGCTTCCTTGTGCTCGTTTTGCCCTCGTGGGAGGCTACAACTCTTCAAATTCTCCCTTGTTTGGCATTGACCATAAAACTCTATGAAACCTTTCTGGGGAGAATGATCCGATTCAATCCAACTTCGTTTTATCCTTTAACTTAGTATCTTCACTCTCGCCCTCCTTCTAGCGCCAATTCTGTTGATGGTGTTTTTATGCACTTTTCAACACAGATAATAGGTAGATGCACTACCTCTCTTGAAAGACAATCTCCCACAATTGGATTGCAAAACACTATCCCAAGGTCTCTCGGATGTCAGGTCATAACAGTGCTTAGATACCTCAGTAGTTTGATGTGATTTGCTGGAATCACAAGGCGGTCTTACAAAAAATACAAAGTGTAGGCACAAATCATGAAGTTGGATCTTTGAAAATAAGTTATTGGGATAAAAGCTATTATGAGTTGGCTGTAGGTTCAAACAGTGATCTTAAACTCCTTCTAGTTGCTAGATTTGGCTTTACAAAGTGCAATGAACCTTGGTTTGTTCAGTTTCTAAAATAAGTGAAAAAGGGAGAAGGGAAGGAGAAGTTCCTAAGTCTAAAGCTTGCTGCGACCAGTGACAATGGAGTTCCTGTAATAGACAATCCTTCAAAACAATATCCCACTTAACCAGGGATTTCACAGTATCATGGAAATTGTGCTATCTTCTAAGGGCTGCAGATATTTCATCCTTCATCCACCATATACATGCATGAATTAAAGATAAATGTTTGGGGCAGCTTCAAATCAAGTCCAGGCTAACTTTGCATAGCTATCTACCTTCAGCAAACAGCAAAAAGTATGGACTAAGGGATCATCAACAATGTAGGAATTTTTACAAACACCAAACAACATTCCTCAGATTCAACTAAATACAATTAACAGCTAACTAAACAGCCACAAGATCTAAACTAAACATGTGAACTTGGAGAAATGAATCAAATGGCAAGAGAGAAATCAAGGAAATACACCAAGTCAATGATATTTCTTATAAATTTCTGCAGCATGCCTTTACAACAACTCAACTCTCCCTTTACAAATGAGGGGAGTCCTCTATTTATAGTTTTTCAAAAGTTAAATGAATGGCCAAGATTCATTACAATTGTGTGGCCAAGATTCATTACAAAATAGGGTTTCACCTACCTCCAAATAGAATTACAATTTAAAAACATTCTTTGTCCCTTCCCTATTTCATCATCTAGTGGATGACACTATTGCTCTTTCGTCCTATAGCTAATTACTGCCCTTTTGGCTGTAGCTACTCTTTAGAGAGGTCTTCTTCCTTGGCCGGGCTGTCTTCTTGCTCCTCGGAAGCTGCGTGTTCAATGTACTTGAGGATGATGGCCTGGAGCTTATCTACCTCGAGGATCTCGCATCTTAATGCCTGGTAACTCCATTCTTTTGTGTTCTCTTCCAGCCGCTTCCAATCCTCATCATACTTTGAGCCTTGGTCCCTGAATAGCTCTGATCGATCGAAGGCATGGGCAGCAAAACTTAGGAATTCTGCGGTGACTTCTCCGGCTGTTCCGTTCGTCATCTTCTCCTGGAAGTATGACTTCACCTTCTCAGCATCTATTTGCACCGTGGGCATATCATAGTCCACCATCAGCTTAAGGTACTCAGTGCATTCTGCCCGAATTTCCTTGATCCACGCAATATCTGGATCCACTCTGCTCAGGATTTGCTCTAGCCTATCCCTTTGGTTGTCGAAGTCTCTGCGCCACACATCCACCAGCCAATGATCATCTTTCTTCAGCTCTAGCTTTTCTTCCCATGTGCTCTCTGGCATCTGAAGAATGGCTTCAATTCTCGGAAAGGTGGAGTCGTAAATCGCAGGGAAATTGGTGCAGAGCTTCTTCGTGCTTTCTAGGGATTGGGTTAGGTAAAAGAACTTATTGGCTATCTGCACAGCCCTGTTGATCCCCTCGTTTCCGATGCTCACGACCCGTTGGAACCAATCCTCAGTAGTCTTCTCTAAGTTTTTCCTTCTTTCTAGTTTATCTATCTATTCCTTGGAGAGCAGTTGTGGTGCGGTAGTGGAGGTGGTAGGCAGGTCATCCACTGAGGACCATTGCTGGATATAATCCGTTAGGGTAGCAACTTGTGCCTTGAGCTCATCTTTGGTGACCTTGTCTTGTTTGATTAGGTGCACCACCGTGGCCACTGACTCCTCCAGATGTTCGACCTTCTGCTCCCTAGTCGTTGTCCCTAGGTCAATGGTGGAGATATCGTAGCTCACTCCGGTCTGGCCAATTGTAGGCGTTGAAACTTGTGCTGCTCGGGAGCCGGAAGCGCCCATCGTTATTTTGGAATGGACCTTAGGCTTCTTCTCCTTCTTTGTTGTGATCAGGGATCAAGCCAAGATGGCCTCCAATCTTGCCCTCAGGTCCTGCAGAACAGGAGTAGTCTTCTCCAATTGCTTCTCCAACCAATCAGGCATGGCGGATTTATCCTTGGGTGCATCATGGCTGCCCTCACCCTTTTCAGTTATAGGCAAGACTTCTGCCTCCTTTTCCTTTCGGGGCTCTTCTTTCTCCTTGGTAGCTTCCTCCTCCTTGTCAGAGTCTCTATAAAACACGAGGCATTTGATGGGCAGCCTGGTGGACAATATTCGGGTGGGATCTTCTTCCTTAGCTGCCTCTTCTTCTTCCTTCTCCTCAGTAGCCTCAGCCTCGGGGCTCTTCACAACATGGGTCTTGGCCTTCGATAAATCCTTTAGTGGCTGCTCCTCCGGCGGCTGCCCCTCTTCGATAGATAGCGACTTTTCTGCCTCCTCCCTGATGTTTTTCAGTTGCTGAGCCGACTCCTCCTCAAGGTCCTCATCAAATATTTGGATGACCTCCTTGGTGCCCAAGCCATCCTCTTCATCCCCGCTCTCGGAAGAGCCTGTCTCTTCTTCCTCATAGGCCACCTTGTCGATGGTTCGATGTTCGTACTCGGGGTGCTCATGATATTCATCGGCCTCTTCCTCAATAGGCTTCGAGGCTTCCCGTTCCTGCTCCTCCAATGCCTCTGATATTTGCATTGTGGCCTCCATGGCTGGTGGCCCCATTAGCGGTTGTAAAGGCTGAGCCGTCGCGAGGACTTGGGCAAGGGCTGCTTGGAGAGTTGGATTCATTAGTATTTGTGAGAGCTCAGGGGAAGGTTCTGCATATGTCTGGTGAGGGCCTCAGGCATGGCGGCGAAGGGAATGGGCGATGTAATTGTAGCTAGAGGGAGGGATGTAATAGATGACATGGCAGCAGAAGAGGAAGGGGAAGTGGTCATGTTGGAAGAGGAGTCAATGAGGATCACCGACCTGGCCTTGGGCGAAGGGGCGAGATGGACAGAGATGTCCACTGCCGGCGGAGATGAGGCGACCATAGCCTGAGAAGCAGGTGGTGCGCCAGGAGGGGCAGGGAGAAGCAAGGTAGGCTGCAATTCAGTTGTTGTTACTATCTGCTTGAGCCTTTTGGGAGATGAGCCTCCTGTGTCTTTCTTTGCTGGCTCCGTGGGGTCGGGAGATTGTGCTGTCTCTGTTCCCTTTCTTTTTTAAGACCTAGTGACTGGGGGAGACTTGGATGTCTCACCAGCTGATGTGGTGGTGACAATGTCCTCCATGGCACTGGGCTCGCTCTTGAGCACCTCATACATTAGGACCACTCCTTATTATTTCAGCTGCGCCACCTGCCCATCTACCCACTCCTTAGTGCACGTTATGATTGGCTGGGTGATGGTGTCTAGGTCATTGACCTCTTGCTCATCCCAATCTATGGAGGGGATTGCTAGGTTGGCAACTGCCGAGTACCTTGGATGCATAAGGGTGGACTCATCTTCCTTGAGTTGGTCCGGTACCTGGAATAGTTGTACCCTCCTTAGGAACTGCACGGCCATGCGCATGTAGTGCCTCATGCGTACTTCCTTGTCATCTTTGCAATCTGCCCAGAAGTCCTCAATATGGTATTTGTGGGCGTACACCGGCCCTAGCACCTTCTTGACATGGCCATGTGGGTCCATTCGTGGGTGAGCCGTGTACCATTCAAAATTGTATTCCTTGAGCTCTTTCTTAGAGTTGCCAGTGCATTGAGATGTTTGCAGTCGGTATATGCCCTGGCGGAGAGTCATGGGATATGGGATCCCTGCCATGTGCTTGTTGCCAAAGATTGTTTGAATGTGTTGGAGCTGCCGGGAAAGCTCTAGGAGAATGATCCTATCGTTTGGGTATCTTGGCAACTTGTTTGGCCTTTCTGTGAATCCCTTGGCACGGATGTAGGTAAATTTGGGGAACTGGATATATAGGAAGACATATTCTTTCAGGAGCGCCCTGGCACTGTGGGAAACCCTCCTTTCGAAGTCTCCAGCAATCAACCTGATAATGTGGCCAGTAAAGGCGTCACTGACTCGACAGTACTCTTTCTTTAAGTTACGGTATTGAAGCTGAGGGTACTTGTCAAACGGCTTGGGCCCTCGCCTATGTCCCTGATCTGGTGCCACGAATAGCCCGCTGTATTGCCTCTGGCTCGCCAGGGAGTATACCAAGTAAGAGGTCATATAGAACTTGGAGCTCTTCTTGACATTTACAAACTGCTTGTGGAAGCAGTTGCTGATAATGCCTCCCCAGTCGAATGAGGTCTTGGTGTTAACATCTTCGTTCCCTCGCAGGATCTTCTCAATGTAATATGCCATCCACTCTTGGAAGTAGGCGGCTGCCGGGAGACCCATGACCCTGCTTAGTATGGTCACCAAGTCATGATAATCTTCATGGAAGTCGCTGCTGAACAGCTCTTGGGGAACCTTTGCAGCACTGCCCCGTCTCTCCTTAAGCTAGTAAAGGTTAATAGACTTCTTGCACCCTAATGGACTAGCATCCCACGTCGCCTGACACTGTTCCAAAGTGGGGACCTCCATGTGTCGGAATGTGGGAATGTGGAATGTTTTTGTGATTCCTTCTAGCGACATGTCGACGAGGATGTTCCCCTCCTTGTCCACAATTGTTCTTGTGTCAGCTTGGTAGGCTTCTCGGCAAGCCATTATGAGTTTAGGTGCCACCAGAGAGGGAGGGAAGCCGGCAGCCTTGGCGATTCCACTTTGACATATCAGTCTAGCATTCTTTGTTTTAGTGTTGACCTTGACCCTCTGGGTGAACTCATCTATGTTCACCTGGCCGATGTTGGTATTCGAGATCTCTTTCTAGTCGGTTGAGACCTTTGACTGGAGGGGCTCACCTTGGAACTGAAACTTCATCTGATCCTTATCTTCTTTTCCTCGAGCGCTCCTTCTGGATTTCTTGCCCTTGTCCTTTTCGGCGAAGGCCCCTGAAGTGCCTGTAGCTGATTCCATATATCCTCCAAGCAAAGGGCGAAGTTAGTGCAATAAAACATCAAAAGCGTTCATGTTAGTCCATATTTTGAGCATATCATCTAAATAATCAATCGAATATATCATAAATTTTGCTTCTAGATGTTAACAATTTCATTTCAGGGCATTTGGACAATCCGGGCCCGGGGGGCTGGACTTCCCTGGCAGGAATGCTGTCCAAAAGGGAGAATGCGACTGAAAGTTCCTGAAGACCCTCCTTAGCTAAATTTTGATGTTTTAAGGGGTTCATGATGGAGAACATCAAATTTTAGGAGATGGTTCGAAGTCACATTCTGAATTTGAGTATGTTTGGATCGATCTAAGGATCTTCGAAGGTTCCAGGCCGGGAAGCTGTAAAGCGAAGGAAGTTGGCAACAGCGGACTCTAGGAAGAAATCCGGCCAAGGAAGTCCAGCGGCGGAAGTTCGAGGGCCGGAACCCGCGAGGCCAAAGGACAACCGGTATGAGGTTATGGTCCAGGTAGTGGGCAGAAATCCGGCCTCGGAAGTCCGATGGCTGGGGTCCGAGGCACCGAAGGACAGATGGGGTGCACATTCCATTTAGGCTCGGCGGCGGCGGAGGTAATGCCGGAGCCCGGAGGCCGGGGCAACGCGAGGTGATGGCCGCTCTGAGATTTTCATTGATTGGAACGGCGGCGGCAAAAGGCGGCCCCGAGCCCGGATGGTGGGAAGAGGAGAGCTGTAGGCCGCCATATGAATGCTGCGTTGATTTGAACAGAGGCGGTGGCGGGAGATCCGGGGCCCGGTAGCCGAAAATACGCTGAGCGACGGCCGCCGTGAGGTTTCGGCATTGATCGGGCGACGGCGGTGGTGAAGGGATACCCGGGATCTGAAGGACGGGCAGCAAGCAGGGTTCCACCGTGGAGGACGGCAGAACGGCCATGGAGTTCCGTTCCCGAAACTCCAGACGGCTGGGCCCGCAAGGTCACATGGCAGGGCAGAGCTCGACAAGTTTTAGATGGCCAAGGGAAGCCCAGTATCCGGAGGGCGGGCGGCAGATGCGACCTCGTCGTGGAGGATGGCGAAATGTGACCAAATTCTGGGGGCAGAAGCCCGACGATCCAGACCTGGTCCGGAGGACTGCCGTCGGCATGCAACCAGAATTTGATATGGGACGGCAAAAGAGGGACCCGGGCCCGAGAGGACTGGTTGCCCTACGCGAAGAACGGCCGTGCGAGGGGAAAGCCCCGAACCGGCGGTGAAGGCAATCTAGGGGTTTTGCAGATTTTCTAAGGCATGGGTTTGGTGCACCACCTAGCTCTCTATTAGTTTATGGTCTCCTATTAATTTGTTCATTTAGATTAAATCATTGAAAATCACAAAAAAATGCACGAGAGGGCGACTGATTTCCAACCTCGAATTCGCTGAGTGGTGGCATGCGAAATCGACCGGGAATTGACGAAGCGATGCAGATGCAGATGACCGAGATGCTGCAGGTGAAAGCGGTGGGTTCCAGATAATCGGCTCTTCAATTTCGCTCCAATTCGCAAAGTGAAAATGACACTGGCAGACCATGCATTATATACCCCACCCGCCATTAATGCGCGCATTAATTACATGTACGGCTACGTGAAAGTTGGTGGAATTAAAATTTAGGTCAGCAGCAGCGGTGGGAGCTCCGGGACCTGGCGGCTGGAAAGACGCCGGGCGATGGCCGCCGTTCAATATCCGTGAGCTTTTGAATGGCCACGGCGGACAGAGCCTCGGGGCCCGGTGGGCGGACAGTAGTCGGAGGTTCGCCGCCGAAAGATTTATATGATGATAAGCGGCGGTAGCGGGAGTCGAGCCAGGACCTGGGTGGTGGGATGCCGGCAAGGTTCCATCATGGAAGACGGCAGAACTGTCACGGAGTTCCAGAGACAGAACTCCGAACGGTCGGGCCCGGCAAGTCCCGCGGCAGGTGGTCCAAACAAACCCGCGGAGGAGAAAGCCAAGGCGAGGCCTGACGGCTGGGAAGCCGCTAGAGGCCCGCCGGCGCGGGTGGTGATCCCCAGACAGAAGTCCAGAGGTGGACTTCCAGGGACCGGGGCCCGAAGGAGCAGGTGCCGCCCGGGAGATTTGCATAATTTTTAACCGACGGGTGGCAAGTCGGAGCCCGAGGGGCGGGCGGACGTCCAGCGAATGCCGAAAGACGACGGACGCAGAGGGGAAGCCCGATAAGGGAACCCCGGAGGCCCGGGCCCGAAGGGGCCCAGGGCTGCCCTAGAGCCCAAAATGCCAGAGGGAACCCACAAGGCCCCGAAGGGAAACAAAAAAACCAAAACAGAGACATGGTCGATTTACGATAAAACTTTTAGAGCAACATCGACCACGCGGAACATCAAAAAAGAGGGGCACGCAAAACGAGGCAACCCTGAAGGACCCGACAAGGAGAAATAAAAGAGGGTCCCCGTTCCGAATGGGGCGTGTGTGCTTAGGGCACAACAAAGTCCTTTAAAGAATACATGTAAGCTCAAGAGGATTCACCAACAACATTTGCATGTTCTTCTTCCTTCTTATCTTTATACTTCTCTTGTTCTCCAACGTTCAAGCAATCTTCTCCAATATTTTCTTCCTCAATAATCTCTTCACCATCTGGAGGAGGCAAGTTTTCATCCTTTTGTGCCTTAGACTTCTTTAGGTTTTCTTGATTATCTTCTTCCTTCTGCTCTACATCTTTCTCTATGTCAGGAGGGGGAAATTTTTATTTTGCTTGTGTTTCTTCCTTCTCTAGGGAAACCTATACATCATCATTCTTTTCTACATTCTCCTCTACCGAAAGGGAATTATCTATAATTGTGTCTTCTTGCATATTCTTAGACTCAAACACATGTTCATGTTATGCACTATCAGGCTCATTAGCACGTTCATTGATTTCCAAAAGAGATGTGTCATGCTCCAATTTCTCTTCATTTTCTAGAGAGATTCACAATTCCTTTGCCATATATGCAACCTTTTGCAATGTTTCATTCTTCAATATCTCTATTTCTCCTTGTCCCTACTAATCAAGGTGCTAACTTTTTGGTTTTTCTTAGATACTCTATAATATACTTGAGCATTTTTTTCTATTCCTCATAAGTGAGGGAAGAACCAATATCCTCCAGGGAAAAAATTCTTATTTTTGCATCTTCATCAAATGCTTCTTGTCTTCTTGCACTTAGAAAACCTTTCAATTCATTGACAACCGACTATCAATTTGACTTAGATAGGTATTAAATGTTACCATGTATTTTACAATGGCCTCTTCTATGGTGGCATTATTCTCATTGTTCTCTTCTAGATATTGTTTTACAATCTCTTCTAAAAGACAAAAATTCTCAATGATATTAAACAATGCATCTAATTTCAAGGGGCTATGCTCCCTTACCAGAGGGGTCTTTTACTTCTTCTTCCCCTTGCCTTTAGGATACTTTTCTCCTTCTCTAGAATTATTTTCTCTTTTCTGAATA